>APFE031482342.1:16031-33319 GCA_000404065.3 Pinus taeda
GAAGACATGCAACAGTTTCTCCATTGATTGAGGAAGTTATCCCTTGATTAAAGGAGATCAAGATGAGTTGTACTTTGATTTGTGACTAGTTAGCTTAGTTAACTAAGCTAAGTCCAGTTAGAGTAGTTCAAATAGTTTGTTGAACTAATTGTGAGTTCAGTTAGTTAATGCATGCATGCGTGTAATTGTTGCACTTCAAATAACTGAATATTCTCTCATAAATAACACATGCATGTCAGTTCAGTCAGAGACCCAGTTGAGATCAGATGATGGGACAATGTACTATCAGTTGCAGGAATATTCCATGAAGGATATCTCTTGCATGCAAAAGGAATTCATTCCTTGGAGATTGCGCAGTTACTTTTGAGTTTGATGAGGCCAATTCACACAGGTGGCAACATTGGACCCCAAGAGAAACCGCGCAAGGAAATAGGAGGCTTGGAGGGCTGAGGGAAGGCATATCTTGTTTCTATTCAGTCTATGAGTTGTATTGTAGGATTATACTGAGAGCGGGATAGCTTGTGAGCTAATGCTTTGTGTAATCCGGACATATTTCCACTTGTATGATAATATAGAGATCGGGGCTTTTAGCTGAGTCTTTCCCTGGAGTATTCTTCTGCATTCATGTGTGATTGATTTCTCATTCTCAGTTATATGTATTCTATTTGATCTTGCTCAAAATCGATTAAGCTTCCGCAAGTTTGTTGTAGAAGTAGATCTGGCATTTTGCTTTAGTATATTGCATAATATGTTGATCTATAGTGGGAAATTCTACAAGCAAGTGGAGTCTACAATCAAGAGAAGAAGTCATGTTTCGTACAAGATATACTTCCTTTTCAGATCTACTTCCTTTTCATTGCATAAGGAAAAGACAAGAGGGATCCATAATTGATATCATCAAGATCAACCTCAAGCAATCTAGCATGTATTATTTTACCATCAGGCATGCTCAATTAAAATCATAGATCAATCAATAAACGTCAAGAGTATTAGACATATGTTTGAAGGAGAAGATTAATGGTAAAAAGTGGTAGCAATCTATTTTGTTGCCTTAGTAGAAATATGATCCTTGACTTCTTTAACCAATTGATAGTAACAATGGGGTGGTGAGATTGTTACATGAATTTGGATTGAATAATCTCTACAAAGAGGTTCACTACATTGTTATGGTTTGGAAGAAATGTTCCTCATTTAAAAATTTAGTGTTGATTCTCACATCGTGATTTGATTTCACATTGAGTGAAGTACATGGAGGATAGATCAAGGCCACATCTACAGCCTAGCTCAATTCATCATAAATGGTAGAATTTGTCTTGAACCTAGGATATTTTGGCCCTATGATCTTCGCACCTTAGAAAACCATGCAAATGAAAAAGTGTTTTGTTTAGATTTTGGTGAATTGGAGGGTGTGATTAGACCCTTCTTCTTCATTGTTCATGTGAATTTTCTTTGGGGTTGTATACATCATTTTGCCAATAAATGTCTTAGTAGAACAAAATTTTCATTTGAAGTAGATCTATTATATTGAAGCTCGGTATAATCTAAAGAGAGAATTAATATTGATGTTAAATAATGGTTGTGTGAAATAATCACAAAGATAAAATGCCATGTTAAAATTATTCTTTTGTAAAAGAATCATAGAGATATTTTTCCATTGATAAAGCAAACTACAAGAAAAACATATTCCATCTTGAATAGCTTACATATGATGCAGTAGAATACAATCACGAATGTTGGCATCTATTGGCTATAGGAGAGGTAGATTTGGTGGATTTTTGCATTCCCATCTTTCATTCACTTGTAGCTTGTAGGTTTCTCTTGTTGGGTAGTTAAATTTTGGTTAAATTACTTCATTAAATTATCGACCAGGGTTTGTGAACTTGTGAAGTTTATGTGCACCACATATGTTAGGAATTTATTTTCAATCAAGGAGAATGAATACAAGTTGTAAACTCAATATATCTATGACTAATTCTCATTAAGTGTATGCACATGTTCTGTCTACAAGGAATTCTAATTTAATTAACCTTCAAAGCAAACTGTTCTAATGAAGAAGAAGAGCAATAATTGAAATCTATTATAGTTTGACAGAAAATGGAAATCTTATTCTATTACTCAATAAAAAGAATTATAATCTAATTGACTTGAAATGAATAGTTACTCTAGAAATCTTTTGAAATGAATTCTATTCTAATTCTAGTCTATAGACCAAGAAATGAAAATTTGATCTAATTGACAAAGAATAACTTGAAATCAATTCTATCTAAGAAAATGAAAGGAAACCTAGATATCAGAACTTGAAATGAAGACTAATTTAAACAACGGTATTAAAGCAATGGAATCCAAAGTATTGAAACCTTTATAGATTAGTAGTGTGGGAATTCCTAATTCAAACTAATTTGGGCATCAAGAATGAAATTAAATATGAGAATAAGCATGAAATTAAATAATCATTATGTGAAAGACATATTTTTGGTGTATTTGGTTTATTATCAAGAGCTCAACCTATGACAAACAAAAGAAAAATAAGAAAATTGTGCTTGAAAACAGAGTATTAAGAATTTAACTATTAAAGAATGAATTGAAATGAATGCTAAAAAGAATGAAATTCAAAGAACAACTACACTATCTCACAACTCCACAGGGGGCCCTCCTGGTGAGCGTGAGGAAATAAGAACTCAAATTATGGAACTAAGTCACCAACACATTCACAGTTCCGCCATGAACAGAGTAATTGCATTAACTGTAAACAAAGTCTTCTCTCTAAAGAGTAACAATAATTACAGACTTAAAACTTAGCATCTCTCACTTCTGGATCAAAGCAATTTATAATGTTTCTAAACTAACAACTTTTAAGAGATAAAGGTCGAGAAGTAAGTTCTTCAGTCGAAAACTAAGTTTTAAGATCAAAATAGAAAGTTTATTCTCATGATTCTCTATGGGAAGAGTGAATTATGAGAGGGATTTTGATCGACACGTCATTAATTAGAAATTCTAAATTCCACATCTCACTCACTTGACTTTTCCATGTTCACCTGATGTTAAGATTAACTCCTTGAGGTTTTGCACGAGATCAACCTTCTACATCTAGGTTTGAATTTTGATTTGACCAACAAGATTCTCATATTTTGTAAACTTCCAAGTGAGCCCAATAGGTGGATGTCCATGTCGTTAACCTTTGACATCTATCCATATGTCTTACCTGTCTTCAAAATCACGGGAACTTATTTAACTTTGGATTTAGCTATAGAAATGCTAGTTAGCTACAAAATATGAACCTTTCGGTAGCTATAGCAATGTTTTAACCAATTTTACAAAGAAATCGTAGACTATGAGTTGTGAGTGAATGATACCTTTTTATTGTAGTTGTGCATGAATTGGATGACCTTATAATTCATGGATGAAACACAAATGTGTATGAAATGGATGAAAGAAAGGGAAAAAGGTTTTTCAAAACGAGGACAATTCAAAGGGTTAACACCTCCAACAAAAGCATAAATCACAATCTTGTTTATGCTCATTTCTTGACATGGCTCATGTGTGTATCAATTAACAAATGGTCAAACATTATGAAACTTGGTGTATTATATTGATTTATTCCACAACTAGGGATTCTACCACCATGATTTGAATTTGAAGAGCTTATTTCCCAATAAGAATTTGGGCTATATGTTGTATACTTCATAGCTCAACATGTTTTCTTCACAGCGATCATTTTTTTAATAATTGCGATGTTGAGGAGATAGGAAAGGTAGTGGGACTAAGAAGGTTATGACTCCAAAAATGGACAAGATTGAAACTTGGCATTATTACATGAAGAAATAGACCATTTGTAGTAGTGTATATATTAAGTCTTCAATAGATGGTATGGTACAATTTTCATGAATGAGAGCATCATTGCATGGAGATAGAGGATCAACAACTGGAAGCATACTACTTAATATCCAATGAATATGAAGAATAGAAATCGCCTCTCAAGGATTAGTGTCCAAATTATCCATGTTCATGCAGAGCAATAAGGAGGAGCGCACTAGAAATATATCTATGTGTTTGGAGTCCAGGCCCTATCACTAATGCAACATGGTTATGTTATCATCCCTCCAATGAAAATTTTGGCCAAAAATGCAATTCATAGTGACCCTTTAAAGGATAAATGCTCAACAATGTTAAGAGGAGAAACACTCCACAAATAACACTCAGATTTGCATATTTTCTTTCAGATCTAAAGGTTTGATGACCAGTCCATGCACAATTAAAAAAGAGGTATCTTTTGTGCAACGTCACATCATTTGAGAATTGATTCAAGTCTATTTTTTCCATGGGATATTACCAAAGTTGAAAAACAGAAATAGGCATAGATTTCTCTTTACAAGAGGAGGTCAATTAATCTGATTGAATATTGTGTTTTCATATTTTTTCTCTAAACATAGAAGTCTTCCACAAAAAAAAAAGAGATAAAAATATTTTTTTTGGGACAACTTTGCTTGAAGACTTCAAATTTTATTTGGCCACAATATTGTGAAGGATAAAAAATTTTATTTTGCCACAATAATGATAAAGCATTGCAGATACCCATAATAAAATTAAATTCCTTTTTCCTTGCCCTAGACTTGTCCTAAAATTGAATAAGGGAGTCTAAGGTACTTTGCATTTGTGCTATTTTGATCCTTATGTCTAGTTTCGACACGCTAAATTCACATTTGTAAATAGTGATGTTACTATCTACAACAATCCTAAAAGCATGGAGTAAAAGGAGATAACATAATAGAAGGTTAAACAAACATAACAATAAAGTTTAAGGACCATCACATAACCAATTCTATATACTCTGAAACCAAATTGTTAAATCTCTCTAAATCAAGAATTGAATTGTAAAAACATTAAGAAGGATAAGTCATTTAATTCGAGTCATTGATTTGTTTAAAGAGAGGAATTACAAGAACTGTTGTAAAGGAACCTGCTTGAAATTGAATAAGTAGGTCAAAATTCAAGACATTGTCTTCACATTTTATGGTGCATGATGGGTAGCACCCAACAATCTAAGCTGACTTAACATCAATCCAATGTGATATAAAGAAACAAAGTACAATTGAGTGTGACAAATAAGCATATAATCAAGCGAGCTTGACAAGTGAGCATGAGAAAAATGGATAAATTAGGAAAATGTTTAAAAATGCCTCTCGGGAAGTCAAAGAATTACAAGATTATAAAAATGAATTGCATAATTGTCTTATTGATATTCAAGATTAATTAAATATCAAGGATCAATTAATTGGTGCACTTCATATAGAATTAAGAGAAAAACGTAATCAAATTGATGACATGTTTGATGCAACATTTGCAGCTAATAACCTCATCCAAAAGGTTGATAAAGTTGTGATATATTGGAACTTAATCTAAAAACTTATTCAACATGTGATATAGGGGATCATATACAAAAAATTGATGCAACATGTAATCAGATGAAATCATGCAAAAGGTTGACATGACTTGTGACACACAAGACATAATACAGATTGTTGATGCTCATTGTTAAACAGGCAAATTGATGGATGTGGAATCATGCAATAAATTGATGAAGAAAACAATGATGGAAGATGAGTCATAAGGATAGAATGATAACAAAAATAGTAGAAAATTGAAGAAACAAAATAATGACAAAATGATATTTCTAGGATGTTTGTCAGGCCTTGTTAAGAGTTATCATTTAATAAAAATCGACATGGATTAGGATATGACAAAGGAACCAACTTTCAGGTCCCAAATTACTCCAAACCAATTTAGTTTGTGAGCATAGACTTCCTTGAATATGTCCAGTATCTTAGTAATGAGTGCTGGAATTTTCAAAGAGTTAGTCATGTGGAGAGTCAGTGTTTTGATGCTCATCCTTGTGTTCATTGTGGGAAGGAAAATCAGTTATCTAAAAAATGTTGAAACCAAAAGATGGTTAAGAAGACAATTCATTATGGATAGATAAATTATTGGAGATGGAATCAAGAAGTAAAGAAGCTACATAAGTCTTACTTCTAGTTAAGAGAGAGGTGATACAGTAAAAAGAAGAAATGGCCAAAGCAAAAAGCTATCAAGCAATTATTCCATATGATTTTGGACCTAACCCAAAATTCTATATGTTCTCTGAAGTCAAATATGGTACTTTCCATACCTCAAGTAGGGGAGCATATTGATAAAAATAAACTACCCTACACCTTAAGCGGTTGATGAAGTTGGTTAGCTGTAAACCAAAACCATTACATTATTTAAATCAAATTAGTAAGTAGTCGTCCAAAACCATCACATTGTGCAAAGAAAATCCATTAGTGATCATCCAAAAACCACCACATTATTCAAGTGAAAATGGTTAGTGGTAGACCATAAACCATCAGTATCAATGGATGATGGTTAGTGGTCAACCAAAAAACCACCAAATGAAGTGAAGATGGTTAGTAGTCAACCAACAAAACCACCACATAAAAAATTTAAAGCTCCAACTTGAATCATTTCAACCATGAGTCATTAAATAATAGAAGAATCTAAAGTTATAGCATGGGTCATTTCAGCTACGAGCTATTAAAGAACAAAAGAATCCAAAACTCAAGCTTGAATCCCGTCAAAAATCTACTCAACTTGCACCTAATATGAGTGGATACCAAATATTAGGCGTCAAGATTCAAAGTCTTATAAATCAATCAAAATCCAATTAGCAATTGGGAATTCCATCATAGCAACTGGTCTCCTCAATAGGAAATAAAAATCATTTAAGTTGTTCATTGGGAATGTTTATATATGGAAAATGTTCACTTCCATATATTGGTGGATTTTCGAGCATATCTTCATCGAAGCTCAATTCAACAATTTTAGATTGAAGATGATACAAGCTACTGGTACAATTATTTAGACTTGTGATTGAGGATATGAGTGTTAGATTATGAGTCCCTAGACAATCACAAAGTTCAGGACCACAATTGTCCTGAGTTGTAAACCTTATCTTTGATGAGGTGTTGTCATGATCCAATGATGATTTGTCGATGAGATCTACATCTAGAATTATCAAGTCAATGTATTATATGTTCATATCATGAGATCAATACAATGTGTTGAAAATGGCTTAATCTTTTTTGCCATATTTTTGTCTCGCTTATGCTTGTGCTCATTCTTAACAATGTATTTCAGTATCCAAATAACCAACTTAGATTTAATACATAGCTACATGATATATTTTTCAATGAGCACTTGGAATTATCCTTCATCTTAAGTGGTTTTACATGATTTTTCTTCATAAACAACTACAACCATTTAAGTTTTATTGGTAAACGCATTTTTGTATCCTTTAATTTTTTTTGTCAGGGCTTACTTCCTTTTGGTAGATGCTCATTTTTTTAAAAACAATAAAAATATTTAAATCAAATTTTATCTTATCCAAATCTCTACCTTAGAATTTCAAATAAGCTTCAATTTGGCCCATAAGTGATGCATGACTCTAACTATATTGTAATACCCCTTTTTAAACCCCAAGTTTTGTAGTTGTAATTAACACTAATGTTAGAATGGCCAACATGGATAGTTTGATAGACATAATTTGATGTAAATATTCATTTTTAATGAATACATTGCTAAAGTTAAATAAGAGAGCATCCAATACAAATCTTGATGCCTAAGGGAAGTTGCAAGGGGGTCTAGGGAGATTTCCCATATTACTTGAATTAAATGTTATGATTTTTTATTTGGTAGTTGAACTACCTAACTACCAGTAGTTATGAGAAAGAATGGGAGTGGTAATGAACTACTGAAAGAGTATGGGTTGCATATGTTGGTGTCTAAGTATGAACAAATTATTCAATCTCGTTTCCTACATTAATTCATCAATTCGGGTGCATACTCTTTTCAAGGTAACGCGCAAAGTATATGCAGGGGCAAGGTTACAATCTACATCAATCAAGGGTTCACGATTAAGAAATCAAAGCATCGTTGTAATAGTAATGGAAATTAAATTGCAAAAAGAAAAACATTCACAGTAATCTATGGAAATTTGTAACAGCAATAAAGTAGATACAAAAAGTAAAACAATATACATAAAAAGGACACACGCACAGCACTTGATCAGAAGAGTGGGCCCAACTCCCTGGTCAGGGCTGTGCTTAACTCACATATTGAGAAAAATATTAGAAGGCTGGAAATTTCATTAACAAGAGTTCCAGTGTTACAAGGCTCAATTCTTACATCAGCTAGCTCACCTCTCTCTCTTTGAATTGTGTCTTTTAAATATACAAACATCCAAAGGAAACTTGCAACAAACTGATCTCAATATTCAAGATGAGATCTGAGAGATCTGTCCATCATTGTTCAGCTGGAACAAGTCAAATTTGGTTATTACAATTTGGGCAATTCTAGAAAACGGCCGCAACAACAAATCTGCAAATATGTCCTTCGAAGAACCTTGATTTTCTCTCAATACAAACCAAATTTCTGAAAACTGCTCATCAAGAAACTGATTTGGTCCATTATGAACAAAACCCATGTCTCAGATTTTCCAGATTCGCATTCATTTTCCCAAAACGTCCAACACAAAACTATCACTTCTTATGCCAGTGAATTCCTAAGTTAGAATATCTAATTATCTGTTGAAGACCAAATCTGCAATCTGGAAGAGGTCTTGGAGGCTAAAATAGGTTATAACAAATGAATAAACCAAAATCATGCATAATAATCATTAATTATTAAAAATAAATGAGATCAGATATTATTTATCCACAAGAGCATAAATGATTATGAAATGGAATTATATAATAAATTATGGTAAATAATGTGATAAAAGAATAGTGGAAATAGATGAAATGAATGTTAAGAAGTGGTAATAATAATGACAAATTAAGAGCCCAACAACATACCCATTCTAGAGACTTTTGATTGACCATGCAACCCAACAGAGGAACCCCGTATTCTCATGCTTAGAGTCCGTGTGTGGTTGGAGAGTCTAGAGCAATATTTATGGAGTGTGACCAGAGAGGATTGTAGAGAAGTGTGAGAAACAAGAAAATATTGTGGTCATATGTGACTTGTAGAGTGATGTGCATGTGAACTAAGTAACATGTGGAATGAATCATAGCCACACATGGATTCTAATATTGCAACTTTGAGCATAAAGTGAGAGAAAAATCCCTTTGAGTCCCGGTAACACATGTGGAGTTGTGGACTACCTAATTGGTGAGGGAAGTCAATGTTGAAGTTGTCAACCTAAGCTAGATTGCCAGAAGGAATTGTTGAGAAAGTTTATTGTATCTATCCATGAAAAGCATTGAGAAAGAGAAAGTACCAGGGGATTGTTGGATCCAAAAAGGACTCCCTTTATGCTATCTAGGCCCAACTTGGCAAAATTATGAAAGGTAACATGTCCTGGATCAATAGCTAAAAGGCAACGCATTGAATTCCAATGTGTTAAAGAGAGCAACATTCATGTTCTCTACTATGTTTGGATTCATGATATTACCTAAGTGATTCTTCCTCTGAGGGCATTATAACTAGCTCAAGGGTGGTCGACTACAACAAAAAAAGTGTGTTTCAACTAAGCCTATGGTTGGGTGGAGAGTGGCTCTCCCTTCTTCAATTTCCAACCAACTTTTATGAATCAAATAAGTGTGTAAATCTGTTTGTCAATGAAATTATTTTTTTGTCAATGTTTCATGTTTGTTGCTATGTTGGATACTAAGCATGTTCTAATGATAAGTTGAAAGTTATGGTGAATGGTGTTTGGTAAATATATCTAAATTCATTTTTTAACAATTTTTTTATGTAGAAGTAATCCTTAGAATGTGTTAGTTGTAATGAATATGACATGTATGGTTTTTTGAATTGAAATGTACAAGTTGATTAGAACCTAAGGCTCTTAATATTTATGTTAGTATGACTAGCCATTATTAGGCCAATAATGGGATTGAACAATTGTGTTGTAGCTTGAATTTAAGTGAAAATACTAGGATATTTCCATGATTGGAGATCTTGGAAAGGAGGATTAGGGTTCTATTTATGATGTTATTAAGGGATAGGTTGCAAATATGTTGTAAGGATTTTTTGGGACCCTGTTTCCTCGAGGGATAAACTAGATTATTGGATTTTCTATTTGTATGTTTGGGAGTCTAAAGTTGAAGTTTGCAACCAAAAGGAATGAGAAGGATCTCATTTCAATTTGGGTTAAGTTGTGGAGTTAGCATTTGGTTGTATTTTGTTCCTTCTTGTGAGGATGCCTATTTAAGGCTAGAGTTTGAAAGCCTATAAATGTTGAAGATGGCTTCTATGTATTATAAGTTTTTTGGGTATATTAATGCCTTGTTGCAGTCTTTTTAGTCCTCAGGATAGGCGTAGAAGTATCTCATAAGTTTTTTTTTTTTTTTTTTTTTTGGGTGGAAGCTTGGAATTTTGGAACTTTATGCCTAGACCCTAGTCACATGGATTAGGTTGGGAGGATTGTAACTCGTGGCCGATGAGAAAGGAGCTTACATATAGAAGTCCTTGAGGAAAAAGAGGCTATGAATATCCAAATATTCATATTTGCAAGAACTCAGATGAATTACTAAGGAGCATAAGTGGGGATGCTTTGGATATTGAGAGATCTGAATATTTGAGAATCTAGGCATCCAAAATAACTCATAGATGACCTTATTGTAATAAGTTGAATGCAAGTGAGAAATAGAAAAAAATTGTGAGTGAAGTATAGGAATATCAGCACCAAATTTTTGTTAAATACGAAGAAATAGGGAGATCTAGATGTCTATACATCTAAAGATCCTTGTAAAGGAACCCTTTCCAAAAGTCCAGATGTTAGATGTCCCAAATGGTGGAATCCCACACATGTTAGAACTCTACATAAGAGGAACCAAAACATCAAGGCTACAAGAGAGATAAGCATCCGAGCACCCAAAAAATCCTTATAAAGAGACCATTGATAAGAACCCAGATATGAATTCCAACCAAGTTGTTTGTCAAGATCCACATATCTAGGCATTTGGAAGAATTGGTAAATGGATCTTAAAAACACTTGGATATTGAATATTGGATGCTAATGTAGCAAGCCACGTGGACACTCGCAGTCTCCATGGGTGGGTGTGTGTTGACATGGTATGGTGATGTGGCATATTGACATGGCAATATGGCATAGTGAATTGTGGTCAAAAGGGTTGACATGGAAGTTGATGTGTCATTGTTGTGGCAAGTGACGTGGAATCCAAAAATTTGGAAATATGGATATCTGGATATCCAACTCGAAGGTAAGAGGGACACTTGCATCATCCCTAAGTCTAGATCTTTTAGATTACCCAAATGTATTTAGAAGCTTGGGGGCCCATACAGATCAAGGATTTATGGGAATTCAAATATTTGAAGATTTGGATCAAAGATAGGAGGGACACTTACATTATCCCTAGATTCAGATGTTCTAGATCTATAACTTCTTATTGTTGGGCATTGGATAATGCAACTCTCCCCGTGTGCTTTACAACATGTTCTTAACCGCCTCTTGAGGATCCATTAACTTTGGAAATGCATGTGTTTGGAAATACTTGTGGATTTTGGTGTAACGACAATCATGATTCCAACAATTAGTATTAGATCTAAAGGTTTCAAATTTGAAACACCCCTAGGTCATGCTAGGGGGAGATTGTTGGGCATTAGATAATAGAGTGTTTCTCGTGTGTTTTGTGACATGTGCTTAACCGCCTCTCAAGGATCCAGTAAATCTGGTGATGCATCCGTTTACTAACACTTGTGGGTTTTGATGTAACAAAAATTGTGATTTTGACACTTATAGCAAGACATATGGAAGACCTTGGATCCAAATGTAAGCAGTGGTTGATGTGCCAAGTTGCAACATGGCCTTATGCAGTGGTGACATGTGGGCATGGATAGTGATGTGTTACTTGACATAGCATTGTATGGAGGAGATACTGGGAAAAAATAATGACATGAGGCAATGTATAGATGTTGACATGGCATTTTTAAGGCCATAACTTTGTGTCTAGAGGTTTGATCTTGATGAAATTTATATCATTAAAAAACTCTTGATGAGAAAAACATGATGGTGATCTTAGAAAAGAGTTTCAATTTGGTTAAGGGAAGAGGATTTTTTGATAAACCAGACTCCATAAAGTAACCCTGGAGACAGAGTATAGACACATGTTCCCTTAAAAAGGCTTTGAAGGGGCCAGCGTTGTTGCAGATATCCTCTATCTTTACATATGAAATCTTTATTATCAAGTAAATAAGAACCAGGAGCATTGGTAATAATTTTGAGGTTTTATACATGAATTTTATGTTCAAACCCTATGAAAGACATGCTAAATAATTAAACCAAGAGAAATATTATGTTTTTTATATTATAATAATATGGCATGGAGTTTATAACTTTCCATAATAGCAAAATATATAACAATATTATGTAACATTACTCATTTATTATGATCATCAATCACATCTTACGCAACATTTTGGCATATATAATTGAGCTAATTAAGCTTTCCCAATTTCTCTCGCCATACGCTTTTAGGAGTCTAATTATCTTCTTGGATGTCAAGCGTTAAAGCAAATTTAAGGGTTTTTGTAAAAGAAAGTGCTTCTAAAAACACACCTCTTAACATCATATTATATAAATTAAACTTATTTTGGCTTAGATGCTAAATTTGAGTTGTATCTATTATACCAAATTCATTTAAACTATACTCAATTTCATCCTTTTTAACATCTCATTTGGGGCAACATTTCTTGAAAATAAAACTTTAAGCCATAGTTTATATGTTCTACGTTTTTTTAGGGTTTTCCAGTCTAATTTATTCATAATCCGACAGAGATTCCTTGGAATCACAAGTTTGAGTTGTAAACTCTCCACAATTTGGGTGCCCCTGGGGTTTTTCAAGGTGTTAAATCCATATACGTAGTCAAAACCTCATTTTAAACAACAACAACAAATAAAATTTAGCCAAAAAAAATTGTTGAATTCTAGCCAAAAACAAATTTGTCAGATTCTAGCCAAAAACTCCAAAACATAACATGTTTAAACAACACCAAACTTTAATAGATGACTCGAAATTTGATTAACGTCACCAACAAACCAATACTTTATATATATATATATTCAATAATCCTTATTAAGTTCTATATAGATAGCCATTTCATTAGGTTCAAAATCGTCATTGTGAAATTTCCATACCAAAAACATACCTTAAGCAACATACATTAAAACAAAGTTGTGAAAACTACATTTCAACACGTGTTTTCCTCTTCATCTAGCCATATGTTGAATTATTCTTAATAAAAAAATAAGAGATCCATTTCCTAGTAGGGCATGTCGCTCCATTTACTAGTTCCTGCCTCATCAGGGACTATAACACTCACATCACGGTCAAAGTCCCTTGACTCTCAATTAGTTTTCCAAGTTTTTCTGGCGTTTTAGTATCTTTAACCAAAGTTTCGGGAAAATATTGAATATTTCCATTTTTTCATAAATCCAAAAATAATGTTTTAATTCTTGGACATCTTATTTCTAATTTTCCATTGGTTGAGTGAGCCTTGATGTGACATAATTCCCCTGGTGGAGGGAAATTTATTTTCAGTATTTGTCAGTGTTTGAAAATTCATTTTAAAATATAAAAAAAGGTTAATTTTGTAAGTCGTCATTCTCTCTGTGAGTGCCTTCACACTACTACTACTCTACCTAGTTATTCTAGAACTGATGGGGTGCCACGTCCCTTACGTAAGCGAGGGGGTGGGTGGTTGAACAAATATTAGGAGATGAACAAACTACATAATAGGTAAAAAATTATCTAATTGTAGAAGTAGTTGTGTAGAACAACACATGTATGAAGGCGGGGATGTGTGTGAAGTAAAGGTTCTCTCGAACAAACCCCTCTTTTGCATAACTACTTCCACACTAAGGTGTTTTCCTCTTCTGTTGTTGTTATCTCCATTGCAATGGTTCTATAATTGCACCACTTGTTCACCAAATGCCATATCCTTTCAAATCACTATTCTCGTGGAAGCTTCTGGCACATATGTTTGAAAATTTAACTATTTTGCCAATATGTTGACTTTTGTATTATGTAATGAGACTGTCGAGTGGGATTTTTTTATTTCGGTTTCTTTAGAGAAATTTTGGTGGGCGATGCTTGCAATTTTATCCCTAATGTCTAAAATCTTCAACAACTAAGCTTGAACAATTTTCTACATTTAATGCACCACTACAATGCTCTTCCTTGCAATGATTGTCTAGGTTAAACAACATAGTTTCCCAATTTAGCATAATTTTCTTTAAAATTTTGAATTCTAGATTGCGTGATTGCAACACTTGTTTGTCACCAATACTTCTCCATGCAACACATCTTCATCACCAATAACCCTTTACAATCTTAACTAAGCGGTAATGCTAGTGTATTATGGGTATAACTACTTGATCGATTATGAATTGAGTCGCACAAGCAGATAGAAATGTAACGCAAGCAACCGATAATGCCAATTCGTAGGCAAAATCAATAGTTAGAGTTACAAATTCAAAATGTGGAATGTTATGACTGAACATTCAATAAGTTTAGGGCCAGGGTAATGGAAATGTACAAAATGCGTCCTATATTGTATTGAGGGGCTTTGCTTTAGCTTAGTAGCTTGTGCAATTCGGGTTGGATGTTCAATTTTAGTCATTTGGACTAATTCTTGAGCTAAATCCCCTTCGCTAATATAAAAAAAAATACTAGAAGCCAAAATGAAACTTGTTGAGGCTTTATCCGTAGTCAATTATACTATGGTTCAAGCAATCTCAAAGGAGAATCGTTGCTTCAACTTCGAAAACTAGGGAATGGAGAAGTGCGGAGAATAAATACTTGAACGATTATGAATTGAGTTGTGGAAGCAGATAAAAATGCAACACAAGCAACCAGTAATGTCAGTCCATAGGCAGAGCCAATAGTTGGAGTTGCAAATGCAAAAGGTGGAATGTTATAACCAGACATTCAATAAGTTTAGGATCGAGCTAATAGCAGCATAAAAAATGCATCCTACACTATATTGAGGGGCTTGGCTTTAGCTAAGTGGACTTGGTAGTTCAGCTTGGTTGGTTTGTTTTAGTGGTTTGGACTAATTATTGAGCTAAAGCTCCTCCACTAATATAATAATAATAAAACTAGAAGCTAAATTAAAACGTGTTGAGGCTTTATTCGTAGTCAATTCTAATGTGGTTCAAGTAACCTCAAAGGAGCGTCAAATTGCAACATTGTTACTTCGGTTTCAAAAACCGAAGAAGGAGAAGTGCGGAGAAATCACCATTCTCCGCACTCCCACACTTCCGCACTTGGTCAATAATTTGTTAACTGAGTGAAAAAGTGCGGGAATGCAAAGAATGTGGGAGTGCAAAGAATAAATACTTGAATGATTGTGAATTAAGTCACATAAGTATATATAAATGTAATGCAAGCAACTAGTAATGCCAGTTCGTAGGTAGAGTCAATAGTTGGAGATGCAAATGCAAAAGGTGGAATGTTATGATCGTACATTCAATAAGTTTAGGACCGATCTAATGGCAGCGTAAAAAATGCATCCTATATTGTATTAAGGGGCTTGGCTTTATCTTAGCAGCTTGTGTAGTTTGGGCTGGTTATTCAATTTTAGTTGTTTGGACTAATTCTTGAGCTAAAGATCCTATGCTAATATCAAAAAAGACTAGAATCTAAAATAAAACTTGTTGAGGCTTTATCCATAGTTAATTCTACTAAGGTTAAAGCAATCTCAAAGAGGCGTTGAATTGGAGCATCGTTGCTTCGACTTCGAAAACCATGGAGTGGAGAAGTGCAGAGAATAAATATTTGAACGATTACAATTTGATTCATGGAAGCAAATAGAAATGCAACACAAGCAACCAGTACTGCCAATTCGTAGGCAAAGTCAATAGTTGGAGCTGCAAATGAAAATGATGGAATGTTATGACTGAACATTCAATAAGTATAGTACCGGGCTAAGAAACGTAAAAAATGCATCCTATACAGTATTGAGGAGCTTGGCTTTAGGTTAGTGGTTTGTGCAATTCGAGCTGGATGTTTTGTTTTAGTCGTTTGGACTAATTCTTGAGCTAAATCTCCTATACTAATATTAAAAAAAAAAAAAAAAAAATAGAATCTAAATTAAAACTTGTTGAGGCTTTATTCAGAGTCAATTTTATTGTGGTTTAAGCAATATCAAAGGAGCGTCAAATTGGAGCATCATTGCTTCAGCTTCGAAAACCAAGGAATGGAGAAGTGCGGAGAAATCATCATTCTCTGCACTCCCACACTTCTACACTTCGTAAAAAAATTGTTGACCAAGTACAGAAGAGCGGGAATGCAGAGAATGCGGGAGTGCAGAGAATAAATACTTGAATGATTATGAATTAAATCACAGAAGTAGAAAGAAATGCAATGCAAGCGACTGGTAATGTCAGTTCGTACGCAGAGTCAATAGTTGGAGATGCAAATGCAAAAGGTGGAATGCTATGATTAAACATTCAATAAGTTTAGGACAAAGCTAATGGCAGCATAAAAAAATCATCATATATTGTGTTGAGGGGCTTGGATTTAGCTTAGTGGTTTGTGCAGTTCAGGTTGGCTATTTGATTTTAGCTGTTTGGACTAATTCTTGAGCTAAACCTCCTTTGCAATTATAAAAAAAATACTAGAAGCTCGTTATTGAGACATGTGCAACAAGTGAAAGCAACTTGTCAGACACCCTAATTGGATAGCAAGTGATTTTGTCTTAAAGAGAGTAAGCGAGGCATCCTAGGGTTTCAACCAACATAAAATTCAAAGATGGAGTTGTGGCTCTCAATCCAAATATGATGTCACTAGTTACGGATCCGTATATCAATCTAGATCATCAATAATAGTTGAATAAACTTATGTGTTATTGAAACCTTATCTCAAATCAGTGTGATCAAGGATTTGTATATCCCATATTAGCTAATGTATGGGATTCAAGCCTTATTTGAATCACAATACATGTATGCATTATACTAGTTCTATATATCTACGTACTTTACCCATGTCGTCCATATAAATATTCCATGTGTGTTCGGAAAAGGATCCCTGTTATTTCCCCTCCATAGGGGAAGGGGAAGGTTGGAGACCCCACCCCATCGTATACCAATATACAGGTTCAAGGGAGAAGATATGCAAAGCAAGTCAATCTTGGGTCTCTTTCTTAAGCTTATTAATCTATGAAATTGAGAAACTTAGTTTTCTTTATATGATATGTCTCGCTATTAAACTTCAACTTATGGAAAAATATTA
>APFE031482342.1:34154-49850 GCA_000404065.3 Pinus taeda
GATTGGTTGATAAGTACCACCACCGGTGACCAGCGAAGTACGCTCTACGGGTGGTGGGTTCCCCAATGAAATCATATCTTCCCAAGCCTAGGTTTCTCTTTCTAAAAAAGTATTTGGGTCTCCTGCAAATTTGATCAAAGCTCTGAATTTTCTAAAAATTGCTTGATCTAAACAACAATGGAACATAATGTGGGTGGGTTATTTCTAGAAAGTAAAAATGGGACACGCAATGTGGAGGTGTGGAGGAAGCATAATGAAAAATTTGCCCACACCTCCGCACTCTGCTTAATGTATAAATGTTATGGGGATTAACAATAAAACTTAAGATGTGGCTACTTATGATATATGGATTTATTGTGCTATCCTATGTTTCACCTCTATAATCTATTAATTCAAAACAAAGAGCGTTAAACCCTTTGCGCATAGACACTTAGAGTTCTAGTTGCTCACTCGAGGAACTAGAGCGGAGAAAGGGAGTGTAGGAGAAAGTGTGTGCGAGGAATGCATGTGCGGAGCAAGGGACAGGTTGACAAGTGCTGGACCCGCCAACATGTTAGGGATATCCCCAGTAAGAAGTCCCAATTAGACCTCAAAATCTTTGGTGTAGGAGTCCCAGTAGTGGGTCGTACGGTAATGCCTTGACCATGATTTCGCATAGAGGCAAGTAAGATAACTTTGTTGGTAGCGAGGGTGTGATAGTTGTAGTGAGCCAAAAAAGGTGCATGAGAGGTTCTAATACATAGGGTTTGAGATGAGTGTGCCCCTTGGAAACCTGTGATAGCACGCAGTTAAGAAGGTAACACATGAGCAAAGATGCATCACAACATGGAAGGCAAGTTAGATAGTAATCCAAAGTGATGGTTAAACCAAAAACACATTTCAGAAAGATTCATACATACATATACAGATAGCTATACATGCATGCGTAAGTAAACATATACATATATCACTTAGAGTAAACTAGATAACATAGAATACAATACAACATATGCATGAAATGTGTTGGCTTTTGTTATATTAAGAAGTGTAAATTCCAGTCATACAATACATCCATGTCCAGCCACTAATTTCGATAGTGGAACGTTATTGCCACAACCGCCTGCTCCTCCAACGAGATGTACTACCTCTGCGCAGTGGAGAAGCCAAGGCTTGTTACAATACTATCCAAGCTCTCTCCAAGATAGTCTTATCGAAATCTTGGCTAACCAAAAGCCTATACATTGAGTTATGAGGTGCTATTTATAACATAGGGTGGGGTGACCCTTGACATTCCCCTTTGTGACAGTTCATCTACCCTCATGAATCTTCATCTACTCTATGACTATTACATCCAACTATCGACACTTGAACTTCCACTTCACAAGACGTTACATTACAATGCACATGTGCCCATGTGATACAAAATGGCTTCAGCAAGCCATGCAAGACATCATTGACACTCGATCCGTTGTGATGAGACCAACTCTTTGACATGCTTGTGATGGTCAACGTGGTGAGCGGATGCCAAACTTACTCGTCCGTGATGGTGTGCATGCGCTCCATGGTGACATCTTGTTGAAGCGAACTCTTGCCTCTATTGCATCCGTGTGCATTGGTATGGTTCCTCCATCCAACTCATCTGCTAACATGAGCATGGTCTTCTTGGGTGCGGTCGAACCAACAACACATTGATGCATATTGTTCGTGCTGATCTTCTAGTGTGTGCTAGTGGTCATGCGCATCAACTGACAACTACATGTTCAACTCCAGTTGGACTTGCTTCCTGTCTTTGCCTCAATTAGTGTGCCAAATGGGTTAGATTGTAAGCGTGTGCATAATGACATGCATGCTGTTGAATTCCCTTGCATGCGATCAACAACACCACTCAACCTGCCTGCTCTGTGCCAGCTACTGGGATGAATCTATAACTTGTAAGGGCACAGTTTCATCCGTCTATGCATGTTGCGCCCCCTGATGTGCTTGTTCCCACTGCAACTCATCCTCTCGTTTGTGCATCTCTTGTTCTTCCTTGAGTTGTTGCTTGAGCACATGAAACTCCTTCTCTGTTCTGTTCTCTGCCTTCACATGATCTTCATGTCGTGCCATTACCTTGTAGCCTAAGTCTCCAAAGTTTCTTTTACCACAAGTAGATTTGTTTGTGCTTGCAACTTCGTTCCACCTCTGTGTTGTCAAAAACCTTCCTCTTTTATTCATTGCATCTGGTATGCTGCCTTCAGCTGTTGTTCATGGTGCTACTTATTATGATGTTGCTACCATCATATATTGATGTCCTTGTCTACAAATGACTTGATGCCTTCGTGGGTAGGCAAGTTCATAGACACTTGATCGGCTGGATCCCCAAGTGTGCTCTGAACGGTGTCTTCGACTCAACTCTCCTTGAAACCATTGTACATGTGGTGTTGAGAGGCAGATGAACACCTAAGATACCTAGGAGACGTGGCAACACTCATGACAAGCAATCTATCAGTCGAAAACCAAAATGAACTTGAGAACTGACTTGCAACGTACCTGTGTGACTGATCATGAAGGTTGCGCGATTTCAGTCAAGAGGTCAGAAGACTAACTGCCAAAATTGCGCAAGGCATATTCTAGGCTGTTGGGAGGCAGACTGACTATTGGAAATGCACAAAGCACAGTCCAGACTGGCTGCTGACTGCTGGAATTGCACAATGCACAATCTCAACTGGTAATGGTTGCAGGCTCAGTGACTGCATTGCGCAATTTTTTAGGCCAGTAGTCACTATCCCTCAGAATTACGTAATGCAAGACTAGAGGATAGTCATTGGGCAGAAATGCACATTTCCTGAGAGGAAGACAGAGCCTTCCCTCTCATGATTGTGCAATGTTGTCTTGATGAGGCAGAGTCTAGGCCAAGGCTGCCCAGACTCGCCGACGAGCAACTGAAAGCGAATGTGAAAGTGAATGCATGGCAATACTGAGTGTAAGCATAAGTGAATGGTTGTGCATCCAAATGGTAAATGATGAATTCAAAAAACAGAACAACATGCATGTGGGTGAGGGAAGTTACCGAATTGACGACCGTTCGTGAAAAATAGTTTCATACATGCGACAACAGTGAGATGCTAATGAAAACTGAAACGGTGCTGGCATAAACTAGTATGTATCAAAACGACAGCAAGTGCTCACTGAAATCAAGCAGACAACATTCATACGAAGCAAAACACAAAAAGTGTCAGAAATGCAACACAAGACATAGAAGGTGGGCTTACCCCAAAACAACTGAGTTGAATGTGCCGATGACTCCTAGATGCGATGTGGGATGCCAAAGATGCAAGGTTGATGTGAGGAATGAGCTATGCAGCGTCTAGTTCATGAGTTTTGATAAAATTGAAGATGTGACATGCATGCCACAACTTTAGGAAGAGCGACACTTGCTGGGAGGTTTCTGAAATGATCCTTGCATGCAACCTCCAACTGCTAAAATTAGATCCCTTAATCAAGGGATGCCTTTGCATGCTTCCTTGGGATAAGCAGCCCATGCATGCAAATAGGTTTTGCTCGGTCCCGGAGGGAACCAATCAACTCAACTGCACATGCAAGAGCCTGCTTGACTGTTGGGAGAAAATGCACATTTCTGGAAGGGAGATGGGCTAGCTGCCCAGGAGATTTGTGCAATTTCTGGGAAGAGCAACTGATTGTTGCCCAGGATTGTGTAATTCTTAGGCTGAGCAACCCTGCTGGGAAGAATTGTGAAATTTTTGGAGGAAGCCTAACTGGCAGAATTGTGCAATTCTTGAGCCCAGTAGGCTGCCAGACTGAATTGTGCAATTTCTGGAGGGAAGTTTGGTTGCCCTCCATAATTTCGCAATTTCTGGAGGGAAGTTTGGTTACCCTCCATAATTGCACAATTTCTTGGAGGAGTTGCTCAGCCTGCAGCTGGACCAAATCCGTAGAAATAGCTTGTGACGAAAATGCATCAAGATCTGATAAACATGTTTCCTTTTTGCAAGAAAAGCACTTGAGCTTGTGTACTTGATGAAGCAAGACATGCTGTTGTGAAAGGTTGGTAGGGAGGCTCCAAGACGAAGCTAAGGAAAAAAATTTGGAGGGTGGTTGTAGCCGCTACAACATGACACAAACTCCCTCGCACACCTTTTCTCTCGCACTCCTCACATAATTGCATGAAAAATAATAAATAAATCACAAAAGAGAACACACCAAATGTATACAATTATGATTTAATATATTAACCTCGGGAAGGATTAATCAAAATACATGAGCACATGATTATATTCATTGTCACTAGGTTCCAACATAAAATTAATGAAGTTATATTGTGCCACTTTAATAGCATAGAAAACTAAAATAATTTCATTTTTGTGATTGGCACCAACATATCGATAACAAATGCAGGAAAGAAATTGTGCGGAGTAGTGTGTGGAAGAAGTCATTTGCAGGTTAGAGATGTATGGAAGAATTTTGTGGAGGCAGGAATAATGACATATTGCGGAAATGAATTGTTCTCGAATAACAACAAAATATAGACCCCACACTGCCTTAATCGTGCCAACATATCGACAGCTACCAAAACCATTTGCGTGGAGACACTTGGAGTTATAATTTTTCACCCAAGAAGCCAAACCAGAGAAAGGGGTGTGGGAAAAAGTGTGTAGGGAATTCATGTGCGGAGCAAGGACGCAAACTCCCTTGCACATCCTTTCTCCCATACTCCTCGCATAATTGCATGAAAATTAATAAATAAATAACAAAAGAGATCGCACCAAACATATACAATTGTGATTTAATAAAATAACCAAGGAAAGGATTAATCAAAATACATGAGCACATGAATACATTCACCATACCTAGGTTCCAACATAAAATTAATGAAGTTACATTCTGCCACTTCAATAGAACAAAAATTTAAATAATTTCATGTTTGCGATTGGCGCCAACATACTGATAACAAATGTGAGAAAGTAATTATGCGGAGAAGTGTCTTTACAGAAGAAGTCATATGTAGGGTCGAGATGTATGAAAGAGGTGTATGGAGGTGGTAATAACTAAAGATTGCGAAAATGATTGTGCAAATAGAGTGTTCTTGAATAACAACAAAATGTGAATGTCGCACTATGTTAATTGTGCCAACATATTGATTGCTACCAAAATAGGTAGGGATTATGCTGCTATGCAGTTATCATTCACATTTTTTAATATTCAACAACCCCTCTTACAAACTAAGTTATTCATCTAACCATACGTTAAACTATTGCTAATATAAAAAACAAGAGATTCATTTCCCAATGGGACATGCACCTCCATTTCTTTTTTAATCTTCCTCAACCCCTCTTACAAACTAAGTGCTTCTTTAGATAACAAATGCACCCTTTTTCCTAATTTCCATGTCTACATACTAAGATGATAGAACTTTAAATCAAGACTTTACCTCTTAAGTTTTATCTATGATAAATCATAGCAATAAATTCTCCAACTTGAAATTTCCATTTACCCGTTCAACTATGAGCTTTGAATGACCTAATAATTAGAGATTGTTTATATTTGAAAACAAATAATTTAGCTTTGCAGTTAATGTCATTCATAACCGCTACTTTAAAACAAGGGTAATAGCTACATAGCATCATATTCCTTGCCTCTTTGTGCAAGGTTTGTGTTTTGTCGTTATTTGAGAATGTTGTGTTTTTGCAATCGGTTCCACATGACACACTCTGCACTCTGACCTAGTAATGCCTATGCTTCTCCTATGACTATTCATTGAAAACTAAAACGATATAGTTATGCAGAATGCAAAATGATTTTGTGGTTTGAATCCATATATCTTGTGAAATATAGGCGTGTGTTCTAGGGTGTGGCTCCATGTCATCCTAAACAGATATTTTGTAAACCGCTTCCTCTCCGGCTTTTAGCTATCCCCTATTCTGTAGAAGATTGTAATGATGAAATTCTATGGGAATGAGAATAAGGTCACATAAACACACAATTGTTAGGAGTTGTTTCATTGATTTCAAAGAATTGCCTCGTAAATGTTGACATGTTCATCAAATTGTGAATCCTACTATAGCCAATCAAACCTCTGTGAAACCTTCTTAATTGATAAAGAAAAATTTTAAATTTATCGTTTTCCATGAGAATGTCTCCTGCATTGCCTTTAAAGCTCTTCCATGGCTAATTGTTCCTCACCGTTGTTCATAATTCGTGAGTGTTCACAATCCAAATCTATAAGAGTTACCTCTGTGAGATTAGAATTGCCATTTAGACCACTAAATAAGCATGGATTTGATGTATTCAGCCTTAATTAGGAGCATCTAAAATTAAACTTCCAAGTGAGAAGCCCAGGGCCCTAACTGGAATCTTCTTTTAAGATCATAGATTACAAACCAATAGAACATGAAGATGCATATTCCAGGAAAGGTTCCTTCTACCACAGATCAAATGTTGCAAAGTATTATTTGAGTTGTGTGAGATAGGGATAAACCATTAGATCTTTGTACATTAGAGCATGCCCACCATTCAATGCATAAGGAATTTGTCATCAGCGCGAAATTGAAATTGATTAGGAATCAGCTTGTTAGTGAGTATAACATTTCACCCACCATTTTTTCCACTCTAAGCACGGAGATAAATGGATCTCACGATATATTTGTGTAGAATGCAGAATGCGGAGGTGCACAGTTTTTGGAGTAAGTTTATTGTGTTGAGTGTAAAGGACCTCTGCACTCTAAATAGAGTATTGAATTGATGCTTATCAACATTAGATAACCATTTAATTTATATAATATAACCTTATATATCATTAAATAGCTATGCTGGTTATAAGTCATATATACCAAACCCATGATGATTCAGTCGAAGGAAAGTAGAAACGATAAAAATATATCTATGAAATTATACTTGAAGAAGCAATTAAAAAACTTTTAGTAAAACCTTTTGAAAGCAAGAGTTCCAAATTTCTCTTGGGACAACTCAAACGAACTAGAAGCCCCTTTTTGGGCCTCCCTCTAATTTCCAACTACAGTTGGATTTGATTCACTAGAAATTTCTACGTTTCATCTCCTCAACTTCTTCCCTTTCCCTCATACCCTATATAAGTATCATCCACTTGTTCCAATCCACTTGTGGAAGCTAAGATCATTGATTGTATAGTTTAGATCAAGTTCTAAAATAGCAACATATTGTGGGACTTTATTTGAGAGTTTTGAGTGTTGTGTACTATTGTGATTATCTAGTGAATTCATTGTTAAAGTCATGGTTGGCATGACAGAGGGCAAGGTGGTCGGAATCAATTTGGGCACCATATAGAGTTGCGTGGGAGTGTGGCAACATGAACGGAATGTAAAGGTGCAAAGTTTTCATAGTAAGTTCATTATATTGAGTATGGAGGACCTCCACACTCCTGACAATGAACTTCCTCTACACTCCAAATATAGTATTGAATTGATGCCTATCAACATTAGCTAACCATTTACTTTATATAATATAACCTTATATAACATTAAATAACTATGATTGTTATAAGTCATATACATAAAACCCATGATGATTCAACTATAGGAACTTGGGAAATTCAAGTAGAAATGACAAAAACATACCTATGAAATTATACTCAATGAAGCAATTAAAAAACTTTTGGTGTAATCTCTCGAAAGTAAGAATTCCATACTTCTCTCGGGACAACTAGAATGAACCAGAAGCCCATTTTTGGGCTTGCCTCTAATTGCCAACTACAGTTGTATTCAAATAACTAGAAATTTAAACGTTTTTCCCCTTCAATCTCTTCCCTTTCCCTCATACCATGTATAAGTATCATCCACTTGTTCCAATCCAATCATGGAAGCGAAGACCATTAATTGTATAGTTTAGTTAAAGCTCTGAAATAATGATAGTTTGTGGGACTTTATTTGAGAGATTTTAGTGTTGTGTATTCTTGTGATTATCTGGTGAATTCGTTGTTAAAGTCATGGTTGGAAAGACAGAGGGAAAGGTAATCAAAATAGATTTGGGCATCACATATAGTTGTATGGGAGTGTGGCAGCAGGACTAGGTGGAGATCATTGCCAATGATCAAGGAAATTGAACTACTCCATCCTATGTCATGTTTACGGACACAGAAAGGATCATTGGTGAACTGCCAAGAATAGAGTGTTCCTTGCTAAATACCGTCCCATGCCTCCATAATACTCCACCGAATTTAACAACAATCACAATATTGAGAAATTTAATGGTGGCTATTACTTTTAGTTAAAATGATACTCCTTAACCTCAGATGTTCCACAAGATGTATGTGTGTTTCTCTGCAGTGTATATATTATAATATGAGGCACGTTGATTTTAAAATCGGGAACAATGTAAAGATGTAAAATAATATTACCCATATCACTTTCTCACGATAATTTGGGTGAAATAGAGAAACAAACTTTGATCTCTTGGGGGGATGAACAACTTTGTGTGAAGTGCAGAGGAAGAAAGCTTCCTCCACGCCTCTGCACTCTACACAATGTATCAACATTATGGAGCCCCATTCCCCCCACCCCCTCATTTCTTCCTTCACACCTTCACACTCCGCACAATGTATCAACTTTATGGATATTTGTTCAGTCGCCCACTCCCCCAGCCCCTCACCTATGTAAGGGACCTAAAACCCTGTTAGTTCTAGCATCATTGGGCAGAGAAATAAAAAAATTGTGTCAATGTCAGCATCAGAGCACTCATTGATGGAATGGCCACTCACAAAATTATCCTTTTCCGATTCTTAATATTATGTGTTAGGCACTGACAAATACCGAAAATAAAACGCCCTCCACCAAGGGAATTATGTAACATCAAGGCTCTCTCAACTAATGGAAAATTAAAAATAATGTTTCTAGAAATTTGAAAATTATTTTCGAATTTACGCAAAAATAGGAATATTCAACATTTTCCCAAAAACATTTTTTTTTAAGTTTAAAAATCTCAGCAAAATAATTGAAAGTCAACAGACTTTGACCGCGAGGCAAGTGCTATAGTCCCTAGCGAGGCAAGCACTAACAAGAATGCATAACCCTGAACTTTTTTATAAAGCTCATCAATTATATATATAAATAATGAAAAATATTATATATATAAGTTTTTTATTGCATAAATTGTGATAATATTGTGGTATTTTGATTTTTACTCTTGGTCATTACTATCATTGATAAATATTCTCAATATTTTTGATGTTGATATTATCGTAAATATCATGAGACGACTTAAAATATCATTGGCCCATGGACAAGTGATTTTTTTGGGGTTTTTTCCACTCATTTTACAAACAAAATGAAGGGTTTGGAAAATAAAGGAGGAGGATACCAATTTTGCTTAAGCCAAGAACAAGGAGGACACCACTTTCCTTTGCCATCGTTGTATTTTTGTGGAGTAGGATTTCCCTCAACTATGGATGCATTTGTGGGTAGGGGCATGGATTTTCACCATTTTTGTTTCTATGCTTGTTTATTTTCAGATTTTTCATAGGGTTTATTTTACCCAATAGTTTTCCCTCATTTTTCCATGGAGAGCGTGTGTCGTTTTTTAGCACCATGGATTGATTATGGAGTTGGGAAGGATTCCCATAGTTGATGGTGTATTTGTGGATATGTCCATTTCTTTTTCCTTCTTTTTTCTTTTTAAATTTTTTTATAGGTTTTCCATGCCTAGTAGTTTTTCATCCTTTAAATGTTTATTGGACTATATGGGATCTATCGTTTATGTATCATTTAGATATGCATTTTTTGAATGGAATTTTCTAGTATTTTGATTCTAAGAGTGTTGATTTTAATTTTTTCCAATTTTTTGTGCGCTAGATTTAACTGTTACATTGAAGGCTAAAAATGCCAAGATGTTTGGACCCTATGTGGGAATAAGGTGAAACCGAGGGAGGATTATAAACAAAAGATGAGTTGCAAGTTATGTGGGAAGAAAATGATGGGGGGAACCTCTTGGTCGAAATACCACCTTGCACAAATTCTGAGACATGAAATAGAAATATGCACATAAGCAAGCCCATAAATCATTTGTATTGTCAACAAATCACCTACAAATATGGATGTAGTTAGAGAGAACGAGGAAGTTGTGAAAAGTTACAATGGAAGGGTAGGATTGGGGGGAAGAGGTGATAGTGTTTCTTCCTCATCGCCTTCCATAGTGATTGGCCCTTCATCAACCTCATCATTTTTGTTCATAGAACCACAAATGGTGCACAACCTTTTATCATGTAGGTGCTTAAAAGAAAGGAGAAGGAAGAAGTCGACAAGCCAATGGGTAGGTGTTTTCTATGGAGTGACATTCCATTCAACATTGCTTTTACCAACCTATGTTTGATGTTGTTGTTATTGTTGGCCCATGTTACAAGGTCCCTCCCTATTATTAATTGAGGGGATCTACTCTTTGAAATAAAAAGGTTGACAACATTGCTATATTTAGAGGATTTTAAGGGATAATGGGAACACACTAGATGCACATTGATGTATGATGATTGCACTGATTAGAAGGGTAGGGCCTTTCTTAAAATCTTAGTTAATTGTCCTAAGCGGATATTGTTTATTAAATCTATTGATGCGTTTCCACATCTTAAATATGTACAATTATTATGTGAGTTGTTGGACGAGTTCATTTAGGAGGTAAGTCTATGGAATGTTGTCTAAGTCATAATGAACAAGGGTGCGAATTATGTTGCTACTAGCAAGTTGCTTACGGGGAGGTATCCTACCATGTTTTGATTCCTTGTGCTGGAAACTATATTGATTTGGTGTCATAGGATATAGGGGAAATTCCTTATATCAGGGATATGGTTATATAGATATATATATATATATATATAATATATAGTATTATATATATATATTATATATAGATATATATATATATATATAAATCATGCATTTTTGCTTAGCCTTATGAGAAGAATCACTAATAGCAAGGAGTTGATGTTCCCTACCATTACAAGATTTTCCACTAGATTCATATCTCTTTAGTCTCCCTTGACTTTCTATGTGGAATGTGAAGAGAATGTTTCTTTTAGAGGAGTGGCATGCTTTATAATTTAGTTATAAACTAGAGGGGAAGGCCATATGCAAACTAGTTTCATCATAATAGGGCTTTTAGAAGGGATTGGAGGAGGTTTGTGCCATTAGTGAACCCTTAGGAAAGGTTCTTTGATTGGTTAATGGAGATAAGCCCACAATGGCTACTTGTATGAGGCTACAGATAGGGCCAAAGAAGCCATCTGTACCAATTATGAGGATACGATAGATCATGGGCTTGAGAAATGATTATTGATATGGACAATGATTAATGAGTGATAAGATAATACAAGCCATTAAACCATTCATGCTACAGGGATCTAAATGAACCCTACGTTTTCTTAGTCTTATGGTTTTAGATTTTTTGTTGATGTGATGGATGGATTCCTTACTTGTGTTTCGAGGATGATGCCTTCTCTACAAGAAAATGTAGAGATTTCTAATGAAATAGAGATATATAGGAGTGTAGGTGAAACATTTGGCATTAACATCGTTATCCAAGATAAGAAAACAAAAATGCTAAGTAAGCTTCATTTTGTTTCAAATTTCATTTAATCTTCATACATTGTTATCATGATCAAGTTCCTCTTATTTGTTACAGATGCTCGGTGAATAAGCTATGGTGCAAGAGTATCTAATCTACAAAATCTTTCCAACTAGGTGGTTAGCCAAACATGTATTTCCTCTAGATGTGAACAATATTAGAGTGTATTTGAAAAATATAGGATGGAATACCAATGCCTTAATGACATGGTCTAACCTACTATAATCTTTGGTTATGGTTAAGGCAATTTTAGAAAACACTTAACGTGGACACCATCTCATTGGATGGAATTAATAACACAGTTTCATGGAGCATTGATACTGAGAGGCCTATCATGGAATTGATCCCCAATTGGTTAGAGGAGGAGGTATCAGGGCATAGAGAGGTGGGATAAAGAGGTGACTATTGAGCCTGGGTTGTCACCATTATGAACTTAGTTAGAGCAAGTTGTAATTAGTAGTAGCACTAATATAGAATGTTAGAGTCTACCCACTACTTCTTTTTCTAGAGGATGTTAGAGTCTGTTGGACACCTAATCCTAAAGGGTTAGCGTGGAAGCCGAATGGACAAAGCAGTCCAAGGGACCTTGGGATCTGAATCCCAACGGTCACCATATTGTACTATAAATGTACATCTTTTGTGAATAAAAATTGTACTGAATGATTTATCTTTCCTATTGTTTTCCTATTTGTTCTCCCTGACCATGTCTGTTTAACATGGTATCAGAGCCATGATGAGTGGCCTGTTTTCCCTGAGCAACTCATCTGAGTTGCCTTGAATAGTGCTGGCCCAGTCTTCATTACCTGAAGAGTGCCTGCCTGTCTGCCTGCCTGAAGCTGCATACCTAATTTCTGAAGAAAACCCACAGGTCCCAGAAATAGTTGTAACTCCTGCTGTCCAGAGAGCTGCTCTGTCCTGAATGCTACTCTGGCATTTTTCATTCAACGCACGCTGCTGAGAGAGGTCGGAGCATTTCAATAATAGCGCTGTCTGCTGCCCCTTCTGTTACGCTCGCCGCACCTGTTACGCTGAGCTTTCTGAACAAGGTATGTAACGTTTGGAACCTGCGTGTGGCCGAAAATCAGATTACAACGATGGCATCTCGATGGCTCTAAGGTATATGACGTGTCATAGTTGATGTAGTGGACTAGTGAGTGATGCCCATGTGGATTCCGAGTTGGCTATTGTCGCAGCAATTGAGGAGGCTGTCGATTCCCTTCGCAATCGATTTCTAGAAGTCCCCTGCAAATATTCAGAATGTGTACTGTCATACAATATTGAACCTGAGCGAGGTCAAGTGAAGATAATTGGTTGAGGTTTTGTTTTTATTTGGGGTAGAGAAGTTCTTCGGCTTATTTTGTGAAGGAAACAACATTCATGCGGATGATCTCAGATTATGCGTAAAAAATATCGCTTTCCTTTAAATTTCTCTTTAAATTAGAAGGGCACCCATCGTGAAAAGTAACTTGAATACATCGTAATTATGTCTTTCCAAATAGTAACTGTGAAGAGGATACAGAAGACTGTAATCATTTCTATCGCCCATTACTTGAGAGCTGCCAAGTCATATTCCCTTGCTACTTCCTTGTTGTAATATCCTTTAACGATATATTGTATGTCTGTTTAACATGGTATCGGAGCCATGATGTGTGGCCTGTGTAATTGCCTTGAATAGTGTTGGCCTGTTTAAATCTGCCTGCCTGTTCTTCTGAATACCTCTTACCTGCTCCATACAGTACACTGACTCTGCACACCTGCGCTGCCCCTCCTTATTAAACGCTGGTCTGTCACCTGTTCTGACATTCCTGAAACGCTGCTGCCTGAAGGAAATAAGAAACGCTCTCTGACAAGAAAGGCTGCCTGACATAATAGGAGAAACGCTCCCTGAAGCTGAACAGCACAGAAAGAGGAACGCAGGAACGCCTGAAGAGCACAGGTCCCCTGGTATCATCGAAATTCCAGGCGCTTAAAGATAAATTCAGACATTTCCTTCACGATTCCGATGGGGCTGGATCGAATCGTGTCGCAGATCTCGTCCAAGCGATAAATTGGTGTTATTTTATTGTCATCCGTCGTCGCAGTATCTATCATACGGGACCTCCAGGTTCATCAGAGAATGCCAAAAAAAAAAAAAAAGGTGCTGAAATTTTACAATTTACATAGAATTCGTCAAAATAGGTGACTAAATTCTCCTCCACGGGCAGTGATTCTCCCTCGTGGCAGTGTTGAGCTCCCTCAGACTTGCTCTCTCACAATCACAATCACGCGTGGAGTCCCATCAGAAAATCTATTTTCCTGATATGGCTTTCAAATTCGGATGAACTACAACATAGCAGGTTGTAGATGCCGCCTGAGAAATCGATTTGAGAAGTTTTGATGCAAGGAAGAAAACCAAATCTGTGAGAAGTCTGTCGCGGTCTCTAGTGATTCTGGTCCTTACAATGCCTGGATGGATAGAATTTGCTGTCACATTGGCCTTCATTTTCTCGAGTCTCAAAGCAAGCTCTTTTGTGTGTAGAATATTTGCCAGTTCAGATTGAGCATATGCGCGCGTGGCGTCGTAACTCTTGGGATCGTTTAACGGGTTAAACTGGATTCTTTCTTTGCCGGCTACCCAGCTGTGAATACCAGAAGAAACATTTACAATCCTTCCTTGAACCCATGTTTCATTAGCTGTTTCGATCATTTTATCGAGCAACAGCCTGGTTAGAAGAAAATGGTCGAGATGATTAGTTGCCAAAGTCATCTCAAAGCCATCCTGAGAAACCTGGAATTCATGACAAAATTTTCCAGCGTTGTTTATAAGAAGATTGAGTGGTAAGCCGCAGGATATAAAGTTTGTGGCAAATCTTTTTATTGATGCAAAGGAGCTGAGATCCAGCTCCATCACTATGATTTCTGCTATCGGTATCTCTTTCTGAATACGAGATTTCACATCTTCCGCGGCCTTCAGATTCCATGCAGGAATTATCAATCTTGCCCCTCGTTTAGCCAGCACTCTTGCCGTCTTTGCCCCTATACCAGAGGTGGCACCAGTTATTATTGCAGTTAAACATTGAAGGTTGCAAGCAGAGGTGACATCTTCAGCGATAGATTTAGAGCCAAATCCACTAGGCCCTGCTGCGCCGATCAGGAATTGCATGTTTTCAGGCCATTTTCCCATTTTTTATTTAAAACAGTTTGATACCAAGGCTTAATCCGGAGGCGGAATTCATTGGTCAGCGATGCTATTGAATCATTTATTTGTGCTGATGATGCTACACAGTTCCAGAAGCTAGAATTTCATTTCATTGATACTGTATTCACAAACTGCCTCTGCCCACACCAAATCCAACGAGAAGAAAAGTTTTACTGGTAAACTTTAAAGTATATAAGAACCGTTATTCTCAGATTTTTCTTGCATTAAACAAAAGTATATGAAGGTATATTGAGAGGCTACATACTTGAAAATTTTTGAAGACAAAGTGGTATACAAATCAATTTTTTGCGGTGATATTATTGTGAAATGGATAAAATGGGTATTGTATTAGAATTATTGAATACTCTAATACACTCTACCATGGACAATACAATTATGATTGATAAAGCCATTGTTGCAGACATTCAAATCTGTTTGAAAAATGTACAAGAAAACATTGAATTTTTGCAGTTGGAATCTCAGCTTCAGCAAGAAGAACTACAGCAATGGAGTCATCTTTCTGAACCTGTTTCTGTTCAGAAGATTAAAACAGACTCCCATAAACAGCAAGTCAACAATATTCCTGTTCATTCAAATAATGCAACAGTTGTACATGCAGATGCAGAAACTCAGTCTGCACATCCCAAGCCCATCATCAGACCTTGGGAGCAGCTTGTCCACAACAAGCACAGAACTGGTCTTGGATATGACAAGGACTTGTCCTTTCATATTCTAGACTACTCAAAACCCATTCAGTTTCAGAGTGCTGGTTTCATTCATGACAGTTCACCTGCTCCTCATGACAGTTCAGCTTCAGCTGTTCCAGACTCTGCTCCTCTCCCACAACAGCAACAACAACAACAGATCGTGAAATGCCAACTCTGTGACCAAGTTGGCCATCTGAAAGATCACTGTTTTGATCTTCATCCATGTAAGCACTGCCATAAAACCAGTCATTC
>APFE031482353.1:4441-32532 GCA_000404065.3 Pinus taeda
TTGCTACCTTTAGGGTAGAAAAATTTCAGAAGATGTATCACTTGCCGCAGCCGGTGAACAAAATGGATGCACTCTTCACCAATCCCAACAGCAATGCGAACTCAAGAAACATCTTGAAGAGCTGGGTAAGAGAGTTGTCTAAGTTCGAGACGAGACCCAACCAAGTATACAATCCAAAGACACTCTGGAAGGCTTATCATTTCTTGGTCATCTTCGCATGCTCCTTGTATGGCCAAGAGAGTACAAAGACATTCCCGTAGAGTTGGGTGATTGTGTTGGATCAACTAGAAAATGAAGGAAGACATTTCAATTGGTTTGACATGTTGGCTCTCCAACTAAAGGGGGAACTAACAAATGTATGACACCCACCGAAGGGTCAGCAAGAAGCTCTTCATGCCCGCATACATTCTTGATGCAATTTGTGCTCGTTAATAGTTCCTTGGCTGGGGTTTGGCATGGACACCTTCAGAACCCTCTGTGCACATCTGTTGTAGGTTGTTCTCTGTATGCAACTGTCATGGAGTAATACTATAGCTATCAGACCACTTTTTCACCCTGGTGTACATGATTATCTTTCAACAAGGTTCGCCTTGCATGTCACAGGTAGTGATGGAGGCATTGTTTAACATAGAAGATTTGTAAGCCTCATCCCTTCACACCTTCATCCGAATGTACAAAGTGGAGAAGGCTCTGCATGCGTTACCAAAGTTTTCTATGGACAAGTTGGTCATGCAAGAGGTTGCATACCACATTTCGACAGGGTTGTCAACAAGACTACACAGGAAGAAGAAGGCACCTTGACCCGCTCTTCCTTTGTGGATCGGGTTGTGTGAGATCTAAATTATCAAGTATGCTCAGGCCGAGATGGAGGAATTCAAGAGATTCACTTTCAGCACCAGAGGTTTCAATTCATATGACCCGAACTCCATGGTGAAGGACCACTGTGCGAGAGTGTATCATCCTTGGATCCACGACTCATGTCATTGGTCTAAGGAAGACCCATGGATATATTTCTATAACTCCTTAAGGCTCAATGAACCAGTCAGAGTGGCTGTAAATGGTTTGTAGCAAACAAGGTAGCAACACTTGACAGAGCAGCAACATCAACATTAGCAGAGAGAAGTAGACCTATGCAATACTAAGGCAAGAGGAATTTTTTCGATAGCGTAGAGGCAGAGAAAAGCTACAAGTTCAAGGAAGATCTACTTGTAGAAAGAGAAGCTTTGGAGATTGACTTGAAGAGGCGACAATGCAATAGAAGGATTGTACAAAGACAGAGGGAGAATCAGAGACTGGAGGAGGTAGAGAAGAAGTTATAGGATGTTTAGCAACAACTAAGGAAAGAATATCAGCTATGCATAAGGGAGAAGGAAGCACAATAAGAATAGGAGAAACAAAAAGCTTAGTGTGCACACATTGAGGAAATTGTGCAGGTACATGTTAATGAATCAGAATAGCTAGCAGATAGTAAATAGGGTGAGTAGTCATAGGAGCACTACCTTGTTTAGGAGATTGAACAAATATTGGAATAGATGGACACAAATTTGGTTCAGTTGGAGTCGGATCAGGATACAAAACTCATGCCCAAGGACCCAAAGGTCACTCCATAGGCTTCAAAATATCCCGGATCAGAGCAAGTCCTAAGTGATCAAGGAGACACTGAAATCCTTGAGGACAATCCAGAAGCAGATGTGTACAACATATCCTTTGATGAGTTAGAACATAGAGTTGTGCAGTGGTGCAGAGTGCCCACCCCGAATGTCCATGCATCTCCTATTTAGTTTTGAGAATGAGTGATCGTGTTCGATGTGCGCAAACATCCAGTTGCATTGGCCAATGCTACAAAGGCATATGTTGAAGTCACCATCTCAATTGTTAGATTCTTGATAGCTGAGAACGAGCGCATGGTTAAGGAATTGCAAGCAACCAAGCAGCAAGAAGAGAAAGCTATAACATCCACTAGAGCAGAGTGGAGGAAAGTGATACTTGATGAAGTAACATCTCTCGAGACATTCATGTGGAAGATGTAATTCAAGTTCATCACTATGCATAAGTCAGTTGTCCATCTTGATGGTTGGCAACAACACTGTGATAGGAGAGAATGCGTCTTGGTAGATATACACACTGCAGTCGATCACATGCAGATATGGAAAATGAGGTACAAGGGAGCCCCGTTGTACTTGCAAACGATGATGAAGCCAAAGGCAGTGGAGTTGAAATCACACATCTAGAGTTAGATTCATAACTATGAGTAACTCCCATAGCTTATCACCAACGTACAAGATTCACATGCATGAGTGTTCAAGAGCTTGGATGTCATTGTGCACACACATGTCATCCCATCCATTGACACACCCACCGAGGGAAAATCAAAGAACCGATTTCTACTGGAGCTAGACATGTACTTCGAGTAGTTGATGCGTATAGACACCAGTGCAGATTTGCATATGAGAACAGACTCTATGCACATGTATGTCGGTAGTCCGGCTGCACTCAAAACCATGAAGCACATGATACATGATGAGTTGGATAGAGGTTCCATATCAGTGTACTTGGATGCTAAAAAGGCAAGATTTCACTTTCAGAAGGATGTCACCACAGAGTACATGGACACCATAACAGACTGCCAAGCTTGGCATCAGTTCATCACCAACGATCACCAAGAGTATGTTGACGAGTTAGTCTTCCCACAACTGACTGAGTCTCAATGATGTCTTCTATGTCTTACTCAAGCCCATTTTTGTCACACATGGGTACATGTGCAGATTGTATTGTAAACATGTTGTAATGTCAAAGACCAAGTGCCAATAGTGGAATGTATACAGTAATGTGTAAGTGGAAGAGTCATGAGGGTAGTTAAAGAGTCACAAAAGGGAATGTCAAGGGTCACCCCACCCTTTGTTATATATAGAACCTCATAACTCATTGTACAGGCTTTTGGGAGCCAAGCTTCTGATAGGTAAAACTTAGAGAAAGCTTGGAGTGTATTGTAATGAGCCTTGGCTTCTCCACAGTGCAAGGCAAGTACACCTCTTTGGAGGAGCAGGCGATAGTGACTATAGCGTTCCACTATTAGTGCTAGTGGCTGTCATGATTTTATGTATGATTGGATCTTTCACTCTTTTAATATAACAAAGCCAACATATTTCATTTATGTATTGTTATTGTAGTTCGACTATTCTGGTTGCTCTAACAATGTATGTAGTTGTAACTTATGCATTTATGTATGGACTATTTTGTATATGTTTGTATGAATCTTATCGAAGCATGTTGTTGGTTTAACTCATCACTTTGGATTGTCAAATATTATGCTTTCCATCTTGTGATGTCTCTCAGCTTGTGTGTTCCCTTTTAGGTTGCATACTATTACAGGCTTCTAAAGGGCGCACTCCTCTCCCCTTCCATTTGTTACAGCCTTTCGATGCATTTCCCTGACTTGTTGCAAGGTCACACCCTTGCTTCCAACAAAGACATATTTCTTACCTTTGTGTGCGATCACAGTCAAGGCAATAATATACTATCCATTACTGGGACTCCTACTCCAAACGGTCTTAGGTCTAGTTGGGATTTCTTACCCAGGAGATCCCCTGACATGTTGACAAGCTGAGTCACTGTCACAATTTATGGCACTAGAAGGAGGGCCAGATGACAAGCTGAGTCCTCACAATATGTTTTGAATCTTTGCATATTTACCATGACTAATCACATAATTTATCTTCCAAAGTCTATGTCTTATGGAAACAAATTTTAAATCTCGAAAGAGCTCTAGAATGACTTGTCATGTAAAATGTATGATGGTGAAAGTGGAGCAGCCTTGCTTAGACATGCAATTTTCATTGTAGGCTCCTGTGAAAGGCATGAAATCCATGAAGATTACATGACCTACCAACTGTTTGCATTCACGCTTCGAGGGCACCCACTGCTATGGTGTGTCACATTTCCCGACAAATATATTCACTCTTTCCATCATTTGTTCACATATATAGCCTGTTCTTTCAATCATTTTGACCGTAAAGAACTCAACAAAGAAATTCTGAAATTACAGAAAGCACCTGATGAATCCATTGAGAAATTTCACACATGCTTTTGTAATCTCGCATTTTGATTTCCTGAAGATGAAATTGATTAGGAATTTCTCTATGGAATATTTAAGTATCTTCTTTACATATCCAAAGATACGTAATTCTTAGAATCATTTGACCCCACCCAACATACCTTAGTGTTAGAGCTGCCAAATCTAAGAGGGACAAGGTCACTGTCATAAGTGACTATCCATCCACAGTGCGAGGTGGGAGAAGGTGTGCACACATCTTTTGAACTGTCACATCCTCCTACCCCACATGCTCTTGATATATTCACATATTTGGCTTGCAAGCCTGTTGGTTTTCATGTGGACTTGTTACCTCAACCTCCGTCCTTGCGTTCTTCTGATCCTCCCGATTGTACTATCTTGTGTTATTTCGTTCTAGACTCCACACTTTTTGTGAACGAAGATCAAGCTATCGATAGGGTTGATGTTACACAACCAACCTATTCTGTCATTTAAGATGAGTATGAGTGGGAATCTAAACATGAACCCGCGCCTCCTCTACTTTTTCCTGACATCTTTAGTGATGCTTCTATCTTTGATTTTATTTTTGAAAATTCATCCTGGATGCATATCCTTCTGATCATTCGCAGAACGCACTCGATGTTAGCCCATCATTTGAAAGTGGAGAGGAAAAATATTTCATTGAGAATCCACTGATATTTCAGCTACTTTTTTCGGAAACGTAGAGGGTGAAAATTCTTGCTTCTCATCTGCCACTTTGTATGCTTCATCCGATCATGAGGATGTTGATGAACTCATTGATTTTTTTGATTGTCGTTGTCATCATCTCTTTACTCCTATATTTGATCACGATGTTGATTCAATCGTTTTTGATCTTTCCAAGCCACTCGTTTATGATGATATATATGTCGATGAAGTCGAAACCCCATAGGTTGTCGAGGAACTTTAGCCCGAGCTTATGGTTATGTTAGGCCCTCGCTATCCTAAGGTTAGTTTCACTTCTGATAAGGAAATTGTTGAACCACCTAAGACTCCTCATCACTCATCTGTATGTATTGAAGATCAACCCAATACACAGATTTCACTTCCTCTACCTGGATCACATGGTCCCATTGCTCATGCATTGGAGGAATCATACACAACGAGCACACTTGAAAAGTATAAGTTGTCTCTCTTTCTCATGTTTTCTTGTTTTTCATAGTCTAAAGAGTGTGCATGCTTAATATCTGTACGCATTATGTCACAACAACATGTTAAGTCTGCAAAATGCTTGCCTTGTGCTTTCACTCTTTTCTTTTCTATGGATGCATTTAAACTCAGAGTGTGTTGGTCTTCATTATGATATCTTCATGTTTGTTGGTTTCGCATGACTATCATTTTCATGAACCATACATTAACCAACATGGGTTAACCAATCCGTTGGTGGCTACATTAGAAATATCACTTCACATGATCAAGCCCATGCGCCGTTAGCTTAGGAGTAGGACTAGTGTTTGCTTTGTGTCTTGTTTGCTTGCATGCATGTTTGTCTTCTTACTTTGTTTGTTTGTTTTCTTGCTTGCTTTCCTTTCTTACTTGCTTTGCTTTCATTTTTTATTTTTCTCTTTTCTTTATTGTTTTGTTTGTTTGTTTATGTCCATAGGTTAGTTCACATGAAACCATGTGCAGCTCTTAAGGCAAGAAAGGTAAAGTACAAGAGGACTTGTACAACTATCAACACTTGGTTATCTATTTTCCTCTCTTTTTATGTAGAACTTGTTGTCTTCAATTAATGGTATGCCAATCGAAAATATGTTATGTTCGAAGTGAATCTTGGTGAAAACACAACACTTTGCGCTCTAACTAGTACCACATACTCTAGTCGGTTTTTTTTGGGTTAACCCTTGTCAACTCAGTTAGGTAGAGTAAGGTGAGGGGGAAAACCTTAACAAGTATGTCAGAGGTATATATAACATACTTCTTTGAAGGAACAACCTCTTCTGCTCCCAATAAGTCGAGATCCCTCTTCCGCATATCAAATAAATAAGTGCCTATGCAGTGTTCTTTGAAAATGAAAAAAGAAAAGAAAAATGAATAAGGCGAAAGAAGAGAAAGGCTTCCTGCACATAAAGGTGATACACATAACTTCACTGGGGTACTAACTAGGCTCACTGGTAGCGAAGTGATGCTTGTGTTCTTGCATGACTCCGCTGGAGTATTGTTCAGGACTTATGGCAGCGGAGCAACACTAGAGATGAAACTTAAACTCTAACAACTATATTACTTGTGCACCATTATACTTCTAATCCCCAATTGAAACACCTAAGTTGACTTGGCTTGGAATGTGTGTTGACTGATCAAGATAATGGAAGGTGCTACATCTTTCACTCAAACTAGTGTGGAAACCATGATGATCAAAGAAGCGAACAATACTTCTAGAGGAGTTATACTTGCTTTTCATGAAACAAGGTCTATTTAGAGAGTTAGAGTTCTACTAGTGTGTCGCCAATGTTGTAGTGGCTACAACCATCCTCTAAAAAAATTCCTTAAATTCGTTTTGGAGCCTCCCTACCAACCACACTTAGTATCATGTCTTGCACTGCCCAGGTACTTATGATTTGAGTTGTGTTTCTTTTGCATAACAACTTGTGTTCGCTAACTTGTTTGCCTTACACTTGCAAGCTGACCTCCCATGAATTAGTCTGAAATCGGTTCTTGTGTTGACTTGTAAAATTGCACAAAACTGGAGGGCAACCAACCTTGCTCTCCAGAATTGTGCTATGCATCCTGGCAGCCACCACTTCTCTCCAAAATTGTGCAGAGAAGGAAGGCTTCCTTCCCCAAGAAAATTGCGTAGAGCATCCCATTACCGGGCTTTCTCTCAAAATTTACACAGTTCTGACACACAGCCTCACCTTCATTCTAGAAATTCTGTAGAGCTTGAGGGGAAGCTAGAGCCACTGAACACAAAAATGCACAAAATCCATACTATGGCTTGCTGACTATTGCATGTGCTCACAGGTTGATCTGTTCCCTCTAGGACTATGAAATCTTGCCTAGCATGAATGGGAAACTTTTTTCTTGAAAAATTAAAAAGAAAAAAAAAATAAAAAACCATCCCTAGATTTTATTGATCTATTTTTAGCAGCTGGGGTTTACATGCAAAATTTGTTTTAGAAACCTCTCGCTAAGTGTCACTTTTTTCATAGATTTGTGGCATGCACATCATAAGCCTCAATCTTGCCAAAACTATTTATTTGATGCCTCAAAGCTCATTGCTCACTTTCGATCTTGGAGTTCTGGAATTCCCAAAACATCTAGGAATCTTTGACACACTCATTGCAACTTTTTCTGGGTAAGTTTGCTTTTCATGAATTTTGCTACTTTTTAGTTGATTTTTACATTTTATTTTGTGTGAATGTTGTTTGATTGGTTTTCTTGAACGATTTCTTTCATTTCAATGTATGTTAGCTTGTAGAAGAATTGTTTCGAGTTTCGCATCGCATTTCTTTGTTGTTGCATGCATGACATTGTTTCTGCACTAATGGTCGCCATTGTGGCGACCCGCTTCACACACTTCATTGTTTTCCCATATTAATAAATCTTGCACTTACTTATTGCATGCATGCTCATTCACTCATGTCTACACCCATCTTTGCACATGCATTCAGTCCTTACAGATTTTCGGTCGCCTGTTGGCAGGTCTAAGCTGCCTTGGTTGGGACCTTATCTTGCCCAGCTTGCACTGCGCATTTTTGGGATGGAAGGCCTCCCCTTTCGTTGAGGAATTATGTAGAGCTTGCCTCATATTAACCTCCTAGGTTATTCTCTATGCAATTTTGAGAGGCAGTGCCTTAGTTGGCCCCCAAGATTGCACTGTACAATTTCCTAGGTAGGAGTCATGCTAATTGAAACTATGTATTTCAAAGTTTTAGTCCTCATCAGGCCAATATGGATTGTGCTATGCACAGTTTTAGCAGTCACTCAGTTCACTGGTAGCCTGGATTATGCTCTGCATAGTGCTCGCAGTCAGTCTCCCAGCCTCTCCTAGAGAAAAGTGCGCAATTTTCCCAAGCAAGCATCGAGGTGTGTGGCATGTCAGTCCTCAAGTTGCTTTTGTTTTTCAACTGAAATTTTTCTTGCCATGAGAATTGCTTTGTCTCTAGGTATCACGGGTGTTAATTAGTGTCTCAACAATACGAGTACAATAGCTTCCAAGAGAGCAGGGTCAAAGGACACCATAAAGAGCACAACTGGAGATGTGGTCGAGCAAGAGTCTATGAGCTTGCCCATCTATGAAGATACTAACATGTTCATAGACAAAAAGATTAAGATCATGTGGAAGGAAATCAGTGACATATTTTCAGACAACTTTGAGGAGAATCTGGAGGACCACAGATTCTATGTCAACATAAACAAGTCTAACTTGTACCAGGTTGCATGCAGGTATCCTACATTTCCATGTGTGGACATGATCCACTAAATTGTCTCACATACTGATCACAAGACAATGGTACTAATCAATGTTAGTGGAATAGAACTTTCTACCTTCATGGCAGAGAACTTTTAGGAGATGTATCACTTTCCGCAATTGGTGAACAAAATGAATTCACTCTTCACAACCCTTAGTAGCAATGCGAACTCATGAGACATATTGAAGAGCCAAGTAAGAGAGCCATCTAAGTTCAGGATGACACCCAACTAGGTATACAAGACAAAGACACTCTAGAAGGCTTATCAATTCTTGGTCATCTTTGCATGCCACTTGTACGAACAAGAGAGTACAAAGACCATCCATTAGAGTTGGGTGATTGTGTTGGATCAACCGGTGAATGAAGGAAGACCTTTCCACTGGTTCGACATGTTGGCTCTCCAGTTGAAGTGGCAAGTAAAAAATGCCTGCCATCTTCCCAATGGTCAACAAACAAAGCTTTTCATGTCTACCTACATTCTTGTTGCAATTTGTGCCCATCAACAGTTCCCTGGCTGGGTTGGGAATGGACACCTTCAGAACCATTTGTGCACATCTATTGCAGGTTTTTCTCTGAGTGAAACTTACATGGAGTTATACTACAACTATCAGACTGCTTCGTCACCCCAATGTATAGGATGATCTTTGAGTAGGATTTGCCTTGCATGTCACAGGCAGTGATGGAGGCATTGGTTAACATAGCAGATTTGCATGCCTCATCCCTTGACACCTTCATCTATATGTACAATACAAAGAAGGCCCCGCATGTGTTACTGAAGTTTTCCATGGACGATTGGCCATGCAAGAGGTTGCATACCACATCTCAATAGGGTTGTCAACATGACTGCATGGGAAGAAGAAGGCACCTTGGACCACTCTTCCTTTGCGAAGCGGGTTGTATGAGACCTAGAGGTTCAAGCATGTTGAGGCTGAGATGGAGGAATTCAAGAGATTCACTTTTAGCACTAGAAGTTTCAATCCATATGACACACATTGTGTAGTGAAGGACTACTGTGCTAGAGTGTATCATCCTTAGATCCACAGGGCATGTCACTGAAATGAGGAAGACCCATGGAGATATTGCTATAACTCCTTAAGGCTCAATGAACCATTCAGAGTGGTTGTAAAATGGTTAGAAGTGCAAAATGCAACAATACCTGATACAGTAGCAACATCAGCAGTAGCAGAGAGGAATAGACCTGCACAATACAAAGGCAAGAGGAAGATTGCTGACAAAACAAAGTCAGATCAAAGTTTCAAGTTCAAAGAAGATCCACTTGTAGAAATATTAGCTTTGGAGATTGAAGTGAAGAGGTGATAGCGCAATAGAAGGATTGTCAAAGACATAGGGAGAAGAAGAGATTGGAGGAGATAGTGAAGAAGTTGCAGGAGGCTAAACAAGAACTAAGGGAAGAACAAGAGCTGCATAGAAGGGAGAAGGAAGCACAACAAGAATAGGAGAAACAAGAAGCATAGTGTGCACACATTAAGGAAACTGCATAGATATAGGTTAATGAATCAAAACAACCAGGAGATAGCAAACAAGGTGTGTAGTCATAGTAGTAGGACTTTACTCAGGAGACTGAATAGATATTAGAACATATGGACATAGATTTGGTTCAGCCGAAGCAGAATTAGGATACAGATTGTTGGGCGATTTAGTTGTCTGCTAAATCCCTGTCATTTAATTTATCAATCTGGGGAATCATAAACTTAGAAGCAAATCAATATATATGGGACCTTAGATGAAACAGGTGTAAGAAGTTTGTTTAGAATGAAAATGCATATTACAAATCTAAACTATTAGATCTATTCTATGAAAGCATAAAAATAATGTTTGATCAATGGAATTATTTTACTTTAGAAGATAGAGAAGAGTCTCTTGTTCAAGAGTCCTGGTTGTCCTTCTATCATCTTTCTATAATAACATTGCCAAACACCTAAGAAAGCAGGAAAGAAAGCATGTAAATGGAAGAAAGTAAATATTGTTTCCAATTCAATTCTTAGCTTATGGAGAAGAGTCTCCTAACTTAGGAGGACTTGATCTCTAGATACTGAAAGGGAATCAATATTCACATAAATGTAATCTGGGAAAGCATATGAGAAAGTAAATCTTATTTCAATTTAATCTAGCTCATGAAGAAGGGACTCCTAACTTAGGAGTTCCTGGTTTTCCTTCTCACATCAAAACTAGTATTGAAAGGAGATCAACCTTCACACAACAAAACATGGCCACAACATGAATTCATTCTAAAATTATCTACAAGTATTTACAAGAAAGAAATAAGATGAACATCATAATTAAGATTAGTATATTCACAACATTACTTTACAACAAAGTGCACTTATCTTAGTATGGGGATCCTTTCATTCCTCAATGAGCACACATGAGTAACTATCACACCTTAAGAATCAAACAACACTCATAACTCATGATTTGGAGAAAATGATATTATTTATGTTGAATGAACAATCATAAATTTGGTGCTAATGAATAACTGATAATTGTTTTCTCTCCCTCCTCCTCCTTAACATGATTTGGAGGATGCTCCTCTTATTTATACATGAATTAGGGATATCTACTCAATACATGTAGATCCCTTAAATATCTACTAGACCCACACTTGTCCCAACTTATCCCTAAATACTAGATATAAATCCCATGACACATAAAAATCTCCATGATCTTCCTCCTTGGAATATGGTCCACCTCTTAAGTTGAAATTCGAATTTGATCTTGGGAGGCCGCATAAGGGTGCCTTGGAAGCTTCCAAATGATCTACACATGTCATCAAACTCAAGCCACTTTTAGGTATAAGCAAATACATGTTATTTCTCTAACTTTTAATCATAAATTCACTCTAAATACATGAAATTAATAACTTTGGAAAATGAAAATATAAACTCATATGGTAATGGAAATATAGGGTTATGTAATGATAATATGGTGAAATGAGATGACAAAATGAGGATAAAAGGTGAAAATGGAGTGAAAATTGAGAACAATTTGGCAGCCCAACAATCTCTCTCTCACTCTTGGTCACTTAGAGTTTTCTTGGAGCAATTTAGCTCTAGATCAAGGAAGGAAAAACAAGAAAAGGGAAAGAAGGGAAAGCAAGGATCAAGGAAGGAAAATCAGGATCAAGCAGCTTCAACAGGAATACTTGCAGGTAACCTTTTACATGTGTGAATTCCTAGCTAGTTTGGACATACATGGATTTTCATGTTGGTGTATGGTTCTATTGTTTTCGGTGGCATGGTTTTGTCGAGTTTTAACAGTGGTTTTTAGCCTAGCCTTGCCTTTTTCTGGATGCCATGGTGTTAGGATGTTTATTTCAGTTTTTGAGCTTTGGTTTGCAGGATGTATTTTGGAAACTGGGGTGGAGGTGGTCTCAAGTTTCATTTCCAAAGGCCTAGGAATCCCTTGACCAATTTTGGTATGATACACGGTAAATCCTAAGGGAGAAGTCTCAATTTAGGGCCTAGCGATCTAGGTTTGGATTGGGGTAAAGCCTAAGAGAATGGTCTTGGTTTAGGGCCTAGTGATATAGAATTGGATTGCAGTAAAGCCTGAGAGACAAGGAGATGGAAAATTCCTCGAGGATAGTGATGGATTCTAGATGGCATTCCAAGTTCGGTTTGGTTGTGATCAGAGCACCAGTTTTGGTGTGATCATAGTTTGATGAGGGTGGAGGTGGTTTAACCTTTGATCTCCTTGGTTGGTCATGGGTTGGTTGTTCTATGAGATCCCACATTCATGCTTGGAATATGGCACGGGGGTAACTAGCTAAAAGAGATATTTGGTTTATCCATGTCTATGGTCGGGTGGTACGTGGAAGTCCCGAACTCAAGGAATTGGAGTTCCTTGAGAGGTTTACGTGTTTGGTTGCAAGGCAACATGCTTGGCATTGAAAGATGAGGTAATTGGTGTATTGTTAATTTACTTATGCACTACCAGTTATGTGTTTATGGCAATATGATCTAGGGGATTGCATGGCAAGGATACTGTCATGAAATTCTGAAGAAGGCTCAAGTTGATACTTTCTTTGGAAGCACTGGGAACCATGGGATTGAGTCATGGTGTTTGTTGCTAGTCTAGTGCTTTTGGTATTTTGTGATTTGTTGAGCTCGATTTGCAGTTTTGTTTATGTTTTGAGTCTTGGGAACTGGTTTGGGAAAGAGGAAAGTTAATGGAATTCAGGGAGAGTTGTGTGGTACCCAACAGGTGATGTAAGGCTCGGATGAATCTCAATGCATGTAAAAGGGTAACTGAAGGAAAGCGTATAACAACTAGTTGGATTGGTTGGGTCCATTGGTGTAAATGGACAGTGGTAGTACATTGATGAGAAAGGTAATCAAGAAAGATAAGGTGAATAGATTTGAGGCATCAGATGCCTTAGCTACATTGGGAATTATTGTTCTTGATGGTGTACATACGTTGCATGAATAAAGGAAGTTCTCTTAACCTTGAACGTATGGTATCTGGTAATTATTTTATGATCATGATTATGCTGATGTTTATGTATGTATGTATGTCATGTCTGACAGGCTCATCATGGATCATGATTGTTTAATGCTAATATGTATATGTATATATATGTATGTATGTTGTTGTCTTACATGTTCGGCATTATTTAATGCTTATATATATATATATATATATGTTTGTATGTATGTTGCTATCTGACAAGGTCATTAGGAATCATTCTTGTGGAGGAATGATTGCTTACACAAGTGAATGGCATGAAGATGTTCCTAGCTTATGAGGAATCAAGTGGAAGAGTGGTCATGGAAAATATATGAGGTCAATATCAAGTGGATATGAATTGATATTGTATGTGTGTATTATGCCTATGTTTACGCTATGACAGGTAACTCTGAGGGATACATCAGCGAAATGAAAGTAGTGTGGTCTGCGGCATTCTGGAAAAAGCATGAATAAGACACTGGAAGAAAGGTTGCTTGGTAGAGGCAGTGTGGTTTCTGATGTCCAGCGTTACCATTGTGCATATGTTGTATATATTTGTTGGCTTGTTGGGGCCTAACCCAGGTTCACAGGTGATCTATCCAAACAAATCCCTGTACTACTAGCCCTTTCGACAACAGTCCGCGGAGCGCGGATTGAGGTCTCACCCGAAGTAGTATGGGAGGGTGCTAGAACCAGGTTTCCGCACCCTAGAGATGTTTGATGGGTTCAAGTGGTCTGCGGTTCAGCCCTGCGTGCACGTCGCTATGCGCACTTACCTGTTCGTCGCATCCTGAGGTGCTTCCTTCACGTAGCCCTACTCAGGGGCCGAACAGTGTTATTACCCAATTCCTTACTATTAATCCGATATTAGTATTAACTTAGCTTACTTGCATGTGTAAAGTATACTTAACAATATAAATCATTCATACAAGTGCGCGTAGTAAAGAAATAGGATATTCGGAAATGATATCAAACATGTAATTACTCAGAACAGATACACAGAATTTAAAGTAAACTCATTTTATTATTTTCTTCTCTGATTACAGACTCAACTTTCTGCGCACTCAGCTGCAGGGGTCCGCGCACTCAGCTACGGACAACTAGGCCTCTGCGTACTCAGCTACAGATCCTTCTCCTACCCTACAACCCAAGATACACTTAAACACTGCTCTGTGCTTCTACTTTTCTATCTCATACGTCGATCTCACTAACTATCTTTTACGCTTAAAGCTTTGCTCTATTTATACAATCCCATGGTCCGCGGACCATGGGTAGGCCAACATTACATTCAAAACTAGGGCGGAAAACCCTATGACTCTAACATACATTTCGCACTTGCAATTCGCAGAGCTTTACAACAATATCAACTCAAAACTTGGGCTTTGAGCCCCAAAACATGTCGTGGGGGGATTCCATGCCCAACAGGCCCCCAACACAAACATCGTGACTCACCCTCGATTCATTTTGTTCGCGCGGCGATCTTGGCGCAAAGTCCCTCCAACTGTTCTTGAATGGTATTGATGTTTGTAGCGCATTGAGCTGCTTCTTGTTGAACCTATTGCATCCGTTCTTCTGAGACCTATGTGTCTACATTGTTTCCCTACATTTGTACCAACATCTGTTGTGTATGTTTATAGTCCCGCGCCTTTGTCCGGCTCCTTGGAGCGCGAAGACTATGCTTCGGCCGACTAGTTAGATATTTGGCCCACCCGTGTAGGGCTTCAAGCGACTCCCATTTACCTTCCCTGGGAAGGGTTCTCCATTTAGTTTGACTAGTTAGACTGCACCTCTGTCTGTGACCTCCTTAACCACATATGGTCCCAGCCAATGCATTCTGAATTTTCCTAGAAATTTTTCAAACTTATTGTCATACAACAACACTAGGTCATTTACCTTGAATGTGCGCAACTTGATGTGGCAGTCGTGCCAGGATTTTTCATGCTGATTTTCTACTTGCTGATGAAACCCAGCCAAGAACCGTTCTTCCTCAATTTCTTCCAATTGCGCGTGCCTTTCCTCCATAGCTTAGCGGTCTGTCATCCCTGTGAGCGTCGTTATGTGCAGACTAGGTACGATATATTCCATCGGCATGACAGCTTCCATGCCATAAACTAGTCAGAAAGGTGTATGTCCCGTCAATTTCTTACACATTGTCCTTTAAGCCCATAGCACTGCAGGTACGCGAAGGTCCCAATCGCTTCGCTTTGCGTTGCACACTTTGGTCAGCGCAGTCTCCAATATTTTTTTGAAGGCTTCTACAGTCCCATTGGCTTGTGGGTGGTACGGCGTACTTTTCTGATGATACACCTGGAATTCATCTGTGAGCATATTAATGGTTTCATTCAGGAAATGTCACTCATTAAGATTTTGAGACAACCAAATCGGGTCAACACATTTTTGAACAAAAACTTCACATCCGTAGCGGCCATGTAGTCTTTGACCGGCTGCGCTTCTTCCCATCGTGTCAGGTACTCTATTGCGGTGATGATGTAGTGCGCGCCCGTCTTTCCCTGAGATTTGATAGGTCCCACAAAGTCAATTGCCCATTTCTCGAACAGTTGTAGTTTCATTTGCAGATTCAACAGCATCTCGTCCCTTTGCGATGGTTTTCTGGTCCTTTGACATATATCGCAAGCCTTATAGTAGGCTTTTGAATCCTGCTGAAGGGTTGGCCACCATAACCCTGCGCGAAGAATCTTTTGCATGGTCACGCGTCCTGCATAGCTTCCTCCTGCAACGCCCCCATGTGCTTCCGCGAGGATCTGAATTCGTTCAAATTTAGGTATGTATATTCGCAATATATCATCATTTCCCATTTTGTATAGGTGCCCCATGATGACAGAAAAATCCGCCACGCGCACCACCAATTCCTTCTTTTATTGGACAGAGTATTCCTTCAGCACAATCCCTGTTGTCAGAAAGTGGATTATATCTTCGAAGTGCTCATCCGTGATGTGCACCGCAAAGAGCTGTGCATCAGGTAATCCTTCCTCCAAGCTAGTAGGTTCCTCACTCGTCTCAATACACGACAAGTGATCCGGTCCTACATTCAGGCGTCCAGGTTTGACCACGACCTCAAAGTCATATTCTTGAAATAATAAGAGCCACCTGCATATGCGCCCCCCTAACACAGGCTAATTGACCAAGTATTTCAGTGCAAAATGGTCTATATACATCTTGAAATGTCCTCCTAGAAAATAGTGTCGGTATTTTTGGAGTGCATACACCATCGCTAACCCCTCGCAATTAGTTGTGGAATAGTCCTTCTCAGCTTTAGACAATATACGACTTGCAAATGTGATAGGGTGGTCCAATCCCTCACCGCCCTCTTGTGTGAGCACTACTCCCAGTGCGATACACGATGCATCAACATGGACATGAAACTCCACATCCCATTTTGGGAAGACCAGGATTGGAGCGGAGGCCAATTTCCCCTTTAGGACATCCAAGCTTTTCATGCAATCATCATTGCAGCAGATGTGACGTCTTTTTTCAATAGTTTCTCCATTAGCGTGGTGATTTGGGCATAGCTTTTGATGAACTTCCTGTAGTATCCTTTGTGTCCCAAGGTAGCGCACAGCTATTTAACACTTTGCAGTGCTTCCAAATTTAGAATTACTGCAATCTTCGGAATGTCCACCATCAGCCCCTATTTGCAGACCACGTGTCCCAACAGGGTTCCAAAGGGAACGAGGAATCTGCACTTATTAAGGTTTAGCACAATCTGGTGTTGTCTGCAAGTATCCAGAATCAAGCATAAACTTGCTACGTGGTGTTTAACTAATCCAAAGATAGTCCAGTCATCCAGATAGACCTTTAGGAACTTGTGGATGTATTCTTTGAATGCGGCAACAACGATGCGCGAAAATATGGTTGGTGTGTTATTTATGTTGGAAATAATACTGAGAGGGGGGCGGGGGGTAAATCAATATTAGAAAATCAATAATCTTTTCATTTCCATTATTAGATTCATATGCGCTACTTCAGTTAAGGATACCCGAGTGTATACGTAACTGTGTTTAATGCAACTAGCATATATCCAGTAAACTTATGATTTAGTTAGTTGATCTTCAATGAGTGCATCAGAACATTATTAACCATATGAACAGTAAACAGGTGTAGTAAAATAGAACAGATCATCACAAATAAAAAGCACACATGAACACCATGATATAAGGTGGAAACCCAATGTGGGTGAAAACCACCTGCTTCAATTCGTCTCTATCTTCCTTTAATAAGAAACTTCTTATTACAATATTTTTGTACTGGTGCAGTCTTACACCAGTACGCAGGCTTCTACCTGCAGAAGGCTACAACCTTCTCTCATTCTCGAGCTTCTCTTGGAAGGGAGCTACAACCCCCTTAGCTCTTGTACTAGCTGATGTACTAGTACATAGGTGCTGACCTACATAAGGCTACAAGCTTCTCTTTTCTTCTAGGGACCACATTTCATAAATTTTCAGACTGGATCCATAAATACAAAACAATCACCACTGCAATATAATCATTAACTCTGAATCACCCAACAACTAAATCACTGAAACCATGTCATCAAAACACAGTCACCAGAACACAGACCAGAGCCTATAACTCTGCAATAACCACTTGAACCAACAGCACCCTGAAATATCAAATCTCATAATGTATACACTACTTGACTGTGTCGAACCAGCGTGTATACGCCCTTTCACCAGAGAGAACCTGCGTACAGATCTTAAAATAATTACTTATACCTTCGCTGCAATTTTCAACTTCAAATATACCCAGAACATAAGATATAAAGGATAAAAGATGCGTCAATATTCAAATCTATTCATGATCATACCATATAATGATAATGCATTTTAGTATTCATGATCTCAGTCCATCAACCTTTATCAACCGCATACGTGCCTCCTTGGTTCAGATCGAGCAAAGCATCACAAACCCATAACCAGCATACTAGATCTCACACTTCATCAGATATTCATCACTTGCACACTTTCCTCTCTTGGCCTAATGATCTTCTCCTTATATAGGTTTAGGCCTCTCTCAATACCATGGTCCAAAACCACGTAGAACCAATACCTTGGACCCAATACCTGGGGCCAACACTTCGGACCAAATATCATGGGCCAATACCAAAATACCATGGACCAAATACCACGGACCAAAACTTAGATTCCCAACATGTACGCGCCTTTCCTTCTGTAAACGTGCATGTGTACGTATACACGACTTGGTATATGGTGCACCCGCGTGTATACGCTTCCTTGTCACAGCACACCTACGTATACCTCTTTGATCATTAATTCTTTGTTATTTACTAGTTGTACTATGATTTGTCATCTGAGTGAGTTTCCATTAAGGACAACACTTGTGTCATATCTGTATCATAATGCCAACAATTTAATCCAAATGGCATAACAGTGTATTGAAAGCAGCCCCATTCCATTGCAAAGGTCGCCTTGCTCTTGTCTTTCGGCGCGATTTTGATCTGGTGGTACCCTGAGAACCCATCTATGAACGAATATGCTTCTTGTCCGCCAACGTTTTCTAATACATCATCTGTGAATGGTGTCGGGAATGGGTCGTGTACACAGGAGTCATTTAGCTTCATGAGGTCCACGCATATTCTTATTTCACCCTTTTGCTTTTTCTCCTATACTACCATAGGGCTTACCCAGTCGGATTCTTACATTGGTTCAATAATTCTGGATGCAAGCATTTTGTCTAATTCTACGCAGACCTTTTCTTTATAATTCGAGTTCAAGTGGTAAGGCCATTGCTTGACGGGCTTCGCGTCGGGTTTTAGGGTGATCTTCATCATCCCTAAGTCACCAACGATCCCTTTTAAATCCATAATTTTGGTCGGGAATAAGTCTTGGTATTCGCGGAGTAACTCAATGACCTTATCCATCGTGGCATCATCCCAATAGTCACCAAGCATTGCATACTCTGGTGTCACCTCCATCCCAATGTTTACCTACTTCATTTTCAGTGGTGTGGTGAGGTTAGGATCCTGAATCAATGGTCCTCGGACCTTGCGATAGCCTTCAGTTTCTGGAATGTTAATATTCTGTGGATCCTCATCATCCTCCTATATATTTACATTGTAGCACTCTAGCGCACAGCTCAGCTGGGTCGCCCATTCCGACTGAAGCACTTTCATTGGCTCCTGGGTTATTTTGAATATAGCGGCTTTAACTGCTTGTAGCGCATCATCCACAATATCCCACCAACGATCTTCAAACATGAGGGTTAACAGGAATCCTTCGCACAAGATGTCCCATTCGCTCGTGTCATGGCAGAGCTCCGTCTCAGTATACCAATTCAAGGGTATGACATCCAGAGTATGACAGAATAGATGCACCCATTCAGGTTGTGGCTCTTCCCTATAGACTTTGGTCCATTTCGCGAGGTGTGTACGTGGATCATCCCGTCCGTCATGCTTGTCTGCTAGCCGCATTTGCAGTTTCCCAAATCATAGGCGCATCATCCTTCTGCATTCGTGCCAGCTCTCAATACTTCTCTGATGCGTACCCCACCACCTTGCGGGTGTAGCGCGTAGTGCCCATTTAAGAACGTCAAAACGTTGTTGTTCTATCACTTCTCGTTCAAATCTGTTCATGAATTCATCCACCGATGTCAACCCATCATACATAGGAAAATCCCTTACCTTTGTTGTCACGCAGCGTAGTGATATTACCATCATGTTGCAATTGATCGTGGTTACCTCGTGTAACTGGTTCTTCCATCGTTCTATTTCCTCATCTGAATCTGATGTGCAGGAGCTTTTGCGCTCCCATGAAATCCTACCATCGGCTGTAGGATTTACCCAATCCTGTTCCCAAGCGGTTATCTTGTAGATACAGTCTAGCTCGTCGTCGTGCATTGGCTCTGTGTAGCACGATACTTCTACAAGGTCTAAAGGTACCATTACACGCAGTGACTTTTTCTCAAAAATCATTTTTCGCTTCTTTAGATTTATCACTCCATTCATATCAATGGCCCAATCTATTCCCAGTAGCGCAGGATAGGGATTGTTGTCATCGACAATCTCTATCACTTCGAAATTTGCAAGTGCGCTCGCACCCTAGATGTCTACCATTATTCCCTGCAATCTTCCCATCGGTAGGATCTTCTGCTGGTTCACCATTCGCAATTGAATAGGGGACCATTGCAACACAGGCCTGCCCATGCACTTCCTTGTCTACTTTGGCAATACATTTGCATATGATCCTAGATCCAGAATCACTTTATCCATTTCATACTCTCTGATTGCGTAGTCAATCTTATTTCCCTTCCTTTTCGTAATGTGTGCTTCTCGAGCTTCCGGACTACGCACAGTTCTCCTGACCTAGTGCACCTAGTGATAAGTTCCTACAGTCCCTTCACTGCTTTGTTGTCACACAGCAGCTTCATGCAAGTCTCCAGAAAGGTAGTGAGCATTGAAGGATCCATCTCCAGTTCTAGTTGATCCTTACTACCTGAAGTGGAGGCCTCTGTGAAGCTCTTCTTAGCTTCCATGAATGTCTCCTTCACGCGCTCCAAATCAAACTCTAGTTCCTTTGTAGGATCCTTTCGAGCCCAAGAACTTTCTTTGGGTTGCTTGCCCTTATCATCTCCTATCGTGATACCACTTCGGAGCACAATGTTTACATTCGGGTCCTCTTCGCGTGGCTCAAACCTCATCATTTGCAAATTCTGAGTCGGGGGAGGCTTGAGTATCCCTTTATCATGCAGTCGCGCTATCAGTGTAGGGTAGTCCTCTGTCTCATGATAGAACTGAGTACAATATGAACATGATGCTTTCATCATATTTGTACAATCGCGGGCATAATTCCCTGGCCCTCCGCAATTGTAACAAATCAGTTGTCTGCGACCCCTTCCTGGTCCCATTCCACCTTGACCTAGTCCGCGCCCCTGAAATCTAGTGCATGCCATCCCTGCGTTTTGATCGAGGACTCGCGTTTCGGTCTACACTTTGTAGGTAGGAGTCTGATCCATCATCAGTTCATAACTTCTGCAGGTGCGCTCAACATGGCCTATTGACCTACAGAAATTATAGAACAATTTATGGGACATTTGCGTATACTTTTGTAATAGATGACAGTTATCTGTAGCATGTTTTCCTCCTATCTGACAAATCGCTCACCATAATGCAAGCGTCGCGCTCGGTCTGGCTTGTGCCTCTAGTCTTAATGGCATGAGCCCTATTGCCACCAAGTCGTCTGTGAAGACTGGGAAATGGTCCTTGTCATGCCCCTGGCCTTTGCATTTTTATGCACCATACCTCCTCGCATGCCTCTGGCCGAGTTTCCTGACCTGTTTCAAACTCTGCATTTCCAGACACAAATTTTTCAGTTGCGCGTGGATTTGTTGGACTCCCAAGCTGGGATCTTGTATTGGGGTCTCGTGTAATCTCATTGCAATCTCCAAAGCTTTGGCCTGGGTGGATAACTTCTGCTATGACAGCATTGTTCTTAAATGCGGCATTAGTGACACTACAAACCATGTGCGATGTTGTCCATCTGTCAAGGTCATGTTGGCTTCGCGAATCATACTCTTTAGTCTCTGATCCAGATCCCATGGGGTCTCACCTGGAAGCATCGCGATGTCCTTAAACCTGATAATCAATTGTGTCTCCGATTTTGGCCTACTAAATTCCTTGTTCAGCACAGCCTGGATATCTATGATCCTCGCATTTGGATGGTCATTAGAATGCTTAATATACCATGTTAGTGTGTGATCCTGCAATGTGCTTACCAGCGTTGCCTTCTTTATATTGTCATCCATGACTCCTTGTGCTTCCCATACAGCTTTTACCACGAACCAAAATTGGTCCGGATCTTTGTTCCCTACTCCTCTGAATACTAACAATTTTATCACGCTCGCCATATTGAACTATGGTGGTGGTAGAGGTGGTGTGGGCGGAGATGGAGGTGAAGATGGTGAAACCAGTGGTGGTGTAGGTGGAGGTGGTATGTGCAGAATTCGCTGCCTTATCAGACTGATTGCACTTCTTGGTGAAACTTTCGCAAGCTCTTCATCACCTTCTCGCTGAGGCGATATCAAGGGGCTATTTTCTATTTCTGTGCTACCTTTGTTTCTATAGATCCTGCCACTCCGTGTAGCCCCAAACATCAATTTATCTGCATAACCCGCTTTTCACACAATAGCAGTTTAATCCAAGTGTTCAAAGATTTAATATACTTACCTCGCAGTCCTTTGAGGAAGCATCATTCTGCCTTACTGTGCTGACTAAAGTATCTACCGTGAATTTGGTGATAAATCCTCCTATAATTCAATCGAGCCAATGGTCCACAGTGTGCATGATCTTATCTTCCAATGCTTCTAGTTTGTGCACCAATTCTGGAGTCCACACAATCGGTTTGTCGAGCCTACACCTTCCCTGTCTGCTAGCTTCGCGATCCACTCATACAACTCAGAGGGGAAGGATGCAAAGAAAATTTCATGGATTTTTGTATATAAGTAGCACTCTAACCACTGTTCCTTTGATACTCGCAGATTCTTGTTTTCCTGCGCCGTGAACTCGTGAATTTTTCTGTCCAACCACCCTTCAATTTATTTATTCGTTGGATTCCAATGACACGACATCTGACATCCCTTATGTAGATCCCAGTCCCGACAACAAAACCATTTGTTGGATTGTTGGGGCTTGACCCAGGTTCAGAGGTGATTTAGCCAAACAAATCTCAATACTACTGGCCCTTTCGGCAACAGTCCGCGGAGCATGAACTGAGGTCTCACCTGAAGTAGTATGGGAGGGTGCTAGAACCAGGTTTCCACACCCTGGAGATGTCTGATGGGTTCAAGTGGTCCACGGTTTGACCCTGCGTGCACGTCACTATGGGCACTTACCCGTTCCTCACAGCCTGAGGTGTTGCCTTGGCGCGGCCCTACTCGGGGTTCGAATAGTGTTATTACCCAAGTCCTTACTAGTAATCCAATATTAGTTGATCAACTTAGCTTACTTGCATGTGTAAAGTATACTTAGCAATATAAATCATTCATACAAGTGCACATAGTAAAGAAACAGGATATTCGCAAATGATATCAAACATGTAATTACTCAGAACAAATACAGATAATCTGGAGTAAACTTCTTTTATTATTTTCTTCTCTGGTTACAAACTTGACTCCACCCTGCGCACTCAGCTGCAGGGGTTCGCACACTCAGCTACGGACAACTAGGCCTCCACACACTCAGCTGCAAAGCCTTCTTCTACCCTACGCCCCAAGATACACTTAGATAATGCTCTGTGCTTCTACTTTTCTATCTCATACTTCGCTCTCACTAACTATCTTTTACACTTAGAGCTTCGCTCTATTTATCCAATCCCATGGTCCGCGGACCATGGATAGGCTGACATTACATTCAAAACTAGGGCGAATAACCCTATGACTCTAACATACATTTTGCGCCCGCAATTCGTGGATATTTACAATAATATCAACTCAAAACTTGGGCTTTGAGCCCCAAAACATGTCGTGGGGGGATTCCATGCCCAACAATGTTGTATATGTTGAATCTGTGATGTTGTGTGCATGCGGTGTCGTGTATATATAGTGTGTTTACATGTTGTTTATGAAATGTTTTCTACATGGCGGTACACATAGTGTTCTGTGAATATTGCATATGCAGTGTTGGGTATAGATGGTGCTATGTACATGTTGGATATGCAGTGCTTTGCACATAGGGTGCTATGTACATGTTGTATATTCATTGCTATGTACATATGGTGTTGTGTGCATGTTGTACATATGGTGCTATGTACATATGGTGTTGTGTGCATGATTGTACAAGTGGTATTGTGAGCATGTGGTGTGGTGTACATGTTGTACATATGGTGTTGTGGGCATGTGGTGTTGTGTACATGTCGTGCATGTGATGTTGTGTACATGTGGTGTCATGTACATGTCGTGCATGTGGTATTGTGTCCATGCGGTATTCTGTACAGTGTACACATTGTACAAGTGGTACAATGTACATGTGGCATTTTGTACATGTTGTGCAGGTGGTGAAGTTTACATGTGATGTTGTGCACACGTTGTGCAAGCGGTGTTGTGTACAGGTGGTACTATGTACGTGTTGTAAATATGGTACTAGCATACATGTGGTATTTTGTGCATGTCATACACGTTGTGTTGCAGGCATGCAATACTATGTATGTGCATTGTGTAGTCATGGTATCGTGACATGTGTATTCGTTATGTTGTACTTTGTGTATGTATATGTATTGTGTGGGGTTGTAAATTGGCTATAGATGTATTTATTGTGTTGTACGTCAAGTGTAGGTGTATGTATTGTGTGGTGGTGTACTCCAGGTGTAGGCACATGTATTGTGTTGTGTTGTACACTGGGTGTAGGTGTATGTGTAGTATGTCAGGTATAGGTGAATGTATTGCATGGTGTTGTATGTCATGTATGGTTGTATGTGTACGATGCACACTATGTGTATGTGCACACGGTTGAGGAGAAGGCACTAGGTGTTTGTAAGGTGTAGAAACCGATTTGGTGTGCGTATGGAATAAAGACAAAGGTAGAAGCTAAGGATTGATTAAAGGATAAGTATTAATATTTTATTTTAGTTTTATTATGTGTGAATTATGATTCTATTTTATGATGCTTACATGTGATTTATGATGGTTGTGTTTTGAGCTAACATGATGTGATATATTCATACATTGTGATTTGGTCAAAGATGCTAGATTGACTTGTTGTGACAAGAAGTGAACATAATTGCAAATGTACCTTGTTGGAAACCACCAATGAGGTATGATTTGAGTTTATTTCGATTCATTTTGAATCTAATGGGAGTTATGTGCTTGGTATAGGAAGCACAGAAATGCCCATTTGGGTGGTTGAAATTGACTACAAGAATTAGCAGCAGCAATGAAAGGAATTGGAACAAGCAGTAGTATGTTGGTAATCACTTCAGGAGAGGGTCCAATATTGTGGGACACTGGTACCCAATAGTGTCCATTGATTTCCATGAGCATGCTATGACCAATATGATGGCTTGAGGTAGGTATATGCCTTGGTTGTTGACCTTCCGATCCGAGGAAGACTTGCCAAGGGATGGATCGTCTTGGATAGGGGATATCGGCGAACTTGGAAGGTGAGTGACGACATGGAAGGGGTGACCGGATTGCCCAACCAACTGTGTAGTAGAGAAGGGAAGGTCAGGGATATATTTGTTTTGGGTCATTAGCATTTCCAGATGGAATCAAATGCACATTGGGAGTGTCCCCTAGAACAATGAGTCGGTAACTGTTCACAGAGAGGACAAGTGGTGCAGGATTGTAGCATTGGAAATTGGGTATAGCTTTGACTTTAACAGTGGATTCTAGACTTCCTGAGAAGGAGGTGAATCCTAGTATTACTTTTAGGGTGGAGGTGTGAGCCTCAGGATTCCCTTGTTGCAGATGCAGGCATCGTATCCTTTTATTTGTTGGTTGAGCCAATGTGCATATGTGTATATGTGTGTATTATGGTAGATATTGTACCGAGCTGGATTTATAAAACTCCATAGACAGTATGATTATTTTCTAGGTGAAGCAAATATGTATGTGTGTATATGTGGTTATTATTGTAAATATCGTAATGGGTTTTGTTATAAAGATCCAGTAAATGGTATGTTTGTCATGTTTTAGTATATCATCATTATAAATACTGCAACAAGCTATGCTATAAAGCTCCATGGGCATTATGTTTTATTTTCAACAGTCTTGATGGTTATATGTATCATTGAACACCGAGGATGGTGTTCCCCCAGGGGGAGGGTTCTGTAACAGCCCTGGTTAAAAACCCATGAAAAAATATATAAGACCACGGTTGATGGGACACTTATTGCAAGCTGAATGTTGGGCAAGACATCCTAGTGAGGGTGTTCATTTGGTTATTAATGGCTAAGGAAATTGGCAAAGGAAATGGCTAAGGAAATTGGCAAAGGCAATGGCTAAGGCTTTGGGAAAAAAAAATGGCATGTTTGGCACATTTATTTATGAAAATAATGGAAATTAGGAGAAAAAGGAGGTGAAAGGTCACAGGTTGCATGTGAGGAGGGAAATGAAGGAAAATAATGGAAAATGGAGAAAATAGAGGCCTCATTCATAAAAAGGCTTATGAGGATCAGTTGGTAACATTTTTTCAATTCAGTTTTGGAGCTCTCTCATTATTCTCTCTCTCTCATACTCTCACAGACTTAGAGTTTTCTTAGAGAACTCTTGGAGGGTGTGGCATACTTGGATTTTTGGAGAAAGAAGGCAAGGGGAGAGAAAGAAATCGTAAGAGGACATCGGGATCAACAACCACAACAAGATTTTCTTGCAAGTACCGAGTTTCATGTATATTTTCCTCACTAGTTGTGGCATGCATGGCTTATGCATGTGGATTTTTGGTCATGATATGTCACTGGCATGGAGGATTTCCTAGATTGACTGTGGATTGCCTAGCCTTGCCATTTCCTAGATATCCATGGAGATTGTGGGATTATTTCCTTTTTTTTTGTTGGTTCCTATGTTTCCTTAGCTAGGGTTGACTTACTAGTTCCTGGAGCCTCGGTTGGACAAATGCTCTGGAGCCCTAATAGCTTGGGTTGAGTTACTAGTCTTGTAGCCTTGGTTGGACAAATTCTCTAGAGCCCTTGGTGGGTTGAGTTACTAGTCCTCGAGCCTTGGTTGGAACAAACACTTTCGAGCCCTGGATGGTTGGGATAGAGACCAACATGATGATGGTTTTTCGATGTCCGACTGTGACATGGAATCACTGTTTGATTGGTTGAGGTGGATGGCCTTTAGAATCCCTGGATGATTTTTGATTGATGTGTTCTATGAGATCCCAAATTCATGCTTGGAATATGGCATGGGGGTGAATGGTTGAAGAGATATTTTGTTCAGCCATTCTACGGTTGAGTGGAACATGGAAGTCCAATCTCGAGTTTGGATTTTGCATCATCAATATGAGGTTATTTCTCCTTGTATTTCTAGGAGTATTATATGTTGATTTCAGGTAGCATCGGACGTGCTCTAGGCCTCAAATTTTGCAGAGAGGCTTGGGCACATGTATTCGAAAGAAACGAGAAACCGTTTTGGGAAATTCCACCTAGAGACTATTTTATTAAAATAATTAATATTTTTAATGGGGTTCCTAAGTCTAAACTTAGGAAAATTAAAATATTAATGGGTATTAATCTAATTGTGGGTGAATCTTCTAAATAAAGACGAAGATCAAGTCAAAATGATCTAAGCCTTTGATTAGGAGTTAATCTAGGTCATTGGTTTTCCAATAGGAAGATATAAGAAGGGGCTTGAGGGTCATTTGGAAAACACACTGAGAGATCAAGAAAATCGATTTTCTAAAGTGAGAAGTTCTCAGGAGGAAAAATCGATTAAGGATATTTCTTGCAGCAGAGGGGCAATAAGAATCCAGAAGAAGGAATTTCCAGAGAGTACGAGGCAGAGAGAGGACAGAAAGACGTCCAAAATGTTAGCACCTAAATCTGCCTTAAACTGAAAGAAGGCAAAATTCAGGGTAACCACAAACCACGCTCAGTCTGGTAGCTAGCCCTACCAGAACAGGAGAGGGCTCTCTCCGTGTCACGCTTAATGAATAAATAAACGATATGGTCTGAGGTGACTTACAGTGAATATTGATTTTAGGCTAGGTAAATAAATATGGAAACAAGAAGCAATTTTTTATAATGACTAAGGTTTCTGGGATATATGGGACCAACGAACAGTATGAGCAGAGAATTTAACACAAAGGCACAGATTACTTCGTGAGGCAAGATAGGCGGAAAGTCTAGCAATTAAATTTGAAATAATGCGGAATGGAAAGATTTCTTAGGAGGGTGAAAAGGGCATAAACACATGAATCCTTTTCAACAGAAGAAGAACACATAACGTGAAACTTTCCAACAGGCAGAGCAATAAACATGAATTCTACCTTATCTTACTTAGAAAATTTCATTGGAAATGAATATGAATGAACTGTGAAACATAACGAAATACATATGAAACATAAATAGAACACATTTGCTACACTCACACCACATGAATCTCATGAACCAAAGCCGCTGCCTTTCATTAATTCTCTGTCAAAATATACAATGAAG
>APFE031482353.1:32552-64683 GCA_000404065.3 Pinus taeda
TTGGGATTTTCGTAGATGTGTGGAGGATCTGGATCTGGATTAGCTCTGGTATATCTTCTAGAAGCCAACATGCTATTAAGAAAAATCAAAGGACACAACTAACTCACTCAGCCTATCAAATCCTAAACTTATCATCCAGAAGCTTAGAATTATCAAGAAGTAAGGGGAGTAATTTCACTCCCCAGTGGAGTCGCCACTATGTTAGAGTCTAAATCTGCCTTAGGCTGAAGGAAGGCAAAATTCAGGGTAACCACAAACCACGCTCAGTCTGGTAGCTAGCCCTACCGGAACAGGAGAGGGCTCTCTCTGTGTCATGCTCAGTGAATAAATAAACAATATGGTCAGAGATGACTTACAGTGAATATTGATTTTACGCTAGTAAATAAATATGGATACAAGAAGCAAATTTTTATAAATCACTGAGTTTCTGGGATGTATGGGACCAAAAAACAACAATGAGTAGAGAACCTAACACAAAGGCACAAATTACTTTGGGAGGCAAGACAGGTAGAAAGTCTAGCAATTAGTTTTGAAATAGTGTGAAATGGAAAGATTGTTTAGGAGGGTGAAAAGGGCATAAACACATGAATCCTTTTCAACAGAAGAAGAACACTGAACGTGAAACTTTTCCACAGGCAGAGCAACAAACATGAATTCTACCTTATCTTACTTAGAAAATTTCACTGGAAATGAATATGAATGAACTGTGAAACATAACGAAATACATATGAAACATAAAGAGAACACATTTTCTACACTCACACCACATGAATCTCATGAACCAGAGCCGCTGCCTTTCATTAATTCTCTGTCAAAATATACAATGAAGAACTGAGTTTCTCTCCCACAATCTCCCAGAAATTACAACCAACCCTTTGCAAATGGTTTTACATACAATAAATAGACTTTTCCATTGGGAAATGGAACGACCCACATTTGAGGAGTTTTCAAATCATTACAAAATGGAAATGGAAAGCCAACCATTAGTGACAGGTGCAGCGTTACAAAAATGACAAATTGCTTGGGTGACTACTCGCCTTCCTTTGCCACTTGGATAGGAGCCAGCCTTTAGTGAAAATACTTTAAAATTTGCCTTAGGTGCTGAAAAATATGTAGTGTAAATGAGTGGGCCCACTTGGAGAAAGTCGCAAATCAAAATGTCACGGAGCGGAAGTGATTTTGGCCTTTGGGTCTCTGTGCGCCACGCCCAAAACTATATGCGCCGCGCCACTTTGTAGGCGATTTTGAGGTACCTACTGAAGTCAAAATTGTGCCCAAATGTGCTTGTTAGAAATCCCTATCTGTCTACTTTCCAACCCAAGTGGAATTTATGAATTTGGTGCTTATTTGCCCCTCCAAAACTTCAATCTCCCAAGACTGCTTTATGTGTGTCAAAATAGGGGCAGAGAGGTCATTTTTTTAGTGTTTTTGACCACCTGGGGACTCAAAACTTGCCCAAACTTCTTGGCCATGCACCAGCAGTCATGATTTTTCATGTTGAATCCAAAAATGCAAACCATTTGTGATTTGGAGATCCCAATAATAAGCGCCACGCCAGTGGCGCGGCACACAGGGAGAAAAACCTTATTTTGTGCCCAAAAATTTGTCAAATGACCAAAATTGCCCCAAATTTTTTGAATTTGGGTTGGAGGTTCTCTATGAAGTACTATACTGGGCCACAGAGGCTTCAGCCAAGATTCGAAGCCGATCTTTCTCTTTTTGCCTCTTTTGTATTTGTGTCGCTCTCCTCAATTTTGCCTTCAAACTCCTTATCCGAGCCTTTGAACTGATTTTCTGTGCCCTGTAGTGATAAACCATCCACCTCAATATGGTTTTGTCCTTGTCGGCCTTCTCTAATAGTCTCTCAAGGTGGATGTTGATATGCTCGAGCCAAGACTCTCGGTCATTGTTAATCTCTTGCTCCAATGGAGTGAGCTCAATCCTCCTATGCTGGGCAGCTTGGCGATTCTCGCGAATGTTTTGCAGCTCCATGATCTCATGTTGGTCTTCGAGCTGTTTGTTCCTCTGCTCCAAATACCTGATAATCCACTTAGCCCTCTCCAAATTGAGAGACAAGGCTTGGATCTCCATTTGTTGCTCCTGGATGGTCCTCCTAAGTTTGGCACTCTCCACATCTGTATCATCATCATGAATGAGGATGAAGTCTGCCTCTCGTTCACTTGATGGCCCCTCGTCATGCGTGGGCTTCTTACCCTTGTCCTGTACCTGTGTTTTCGATGTCGAAAGCGAGGCCCCTTCCACCCCGGGTGGAGATAACACTCGCTTTGCAGCTGCAAAAAAATGTCTATTGCCTCTCTGATAGGTGATGAATACTTGCATAGTAGTGGTCTCATGGCGCTCATACTAATGAGAAGGACCACCTATCTCATGTTCAACCTCTGATAATACCTGTGAAGTGCTGAAGAGGTCACGAGAGATGAAATCATCCCAAGTAATGCCCTGCAATCCCAGCTAATGAACCACCAAAATCTTAATAAGAGCAAAGTGATCAACACTGTTAAGTTGCTGCTGAGGGGTTTTGTGCTGCATGACGGTGTTCATCCTCTCTATGTTCCTGCAAATGAAATATGGGATGTTCATCATCCGTACCCTGGTAAAGTGCATGAGCAACCTGATGTGATAGGCATATAAATGAGAGAACCTCCCCTCAAAGCTGAAATATTTCATGATTAACTTCATCAGTGGAGCATATTCATCTTTCAAATATCGGAATGGAAAGACTCTTTTGAGCTGCCTCAAGAAACTGGCCTTAATGTAAGGCTCATAGTGCTGCCAATCAACCTTATGTTTCTTGTGCCATGGTTCTCCAATGTTCAGTATGCCAGTTGCTAATGACACAGTTTCAGGTGTCAGTGTGAAGGTGACCCCGACTAAGATAGCATGATCTCCATGTAAGTGAAGCACAAAAAGACGGGCCAACTCATGATGAACTCTAACATTAGCCACCTTTTGACAAAACTCAAAATATGACAGATGCTGGAAACATGACATAGCAAGAGGGCAGGCCTACAATTCTGTAAGGGTGGTTGGTTCATCCCTAACGTGTTTGCCACTTTTATGATGTCTCCAGGGAGCCTGTTCTTCCGAGGATGAATCACTCTGGGTTTCCATTTCATACTCCGATGAATGCTCAGATGCCATGACTGCTATATATGGATTGTGCTTGGGCTGTCCTTTGATGATGGTATGAGACTATGTGTTGTTATGATCTCTGCCACCAAGGGGAACAATGCAAAAGGGGTTGTTAGGAAGGGGAATAATATGATGGGATTAGGGGTTATGGGGAGAAATTTTGTCTAGGGACATGTAGGAGGGTTTGGGGATTTTATAAGGAAGGGTTTTGGGGTTTACATTGACAAATGAGTGGAGGGGATAGGGAATAGGGGTTTAGTAATGTTTTAGGATAGGGAAAGATGGGAAAAATGGAATAGGGGGGAGGGGAACAATGGAAATAAGGGGAAAAATGAAAGGTGAAAGGGAGGAGGAACCTTGGTATCAACACAACAAATTTGCAACCCTAGAGCAATGGCTTTGATGATTTCAAGTGGTAGGGTTTAGGCATTTTTATTGCAACTATACACGGCCATAAACCACCATCATGTTCACAAAAACAATATGAGCAGCCGAGATGTAGACCCTACCTGTCAATTGGAAGGGATTCAAAGCGATTTGTTGCAAATTTGAAACAAAATCGGGCCTTTGTGGGTGTGCGTCGCACAGCAAACCTAGTGCGCTGCGCTCTGTGTGTGCACCGTGCCCGTGTTGTTTCAACACTGTGGGGTCGCGCCGTGTGCGCCACGCTCTCTATGTTTGTCGCGCCCCTCTGCCTGTGCGTCGCGCCGTTGAAAACTCCTCCAACCTCACTCAAAACGCGTGCTAGCTTCTCACACTCACTTTGCAATGTTTCTCTCTATCCTTGGTGTGCACAATGACTTTGTTTCTTGTGGGAATCTTATATAAAGACATTGGATTCATGGCTTTAATTTTTGTTTCTTCAAAACCCACTTTGATAATGTTTTATTTTGGCACTTTTTTCCTGATTTAATTCAACTCTGTATTTCACTTTTCCCTTTGAATTTTTAGCTAAAATGATGAAATTTTTGGCACTTTTGCAGGGGTTGCATGACATGGAATTTGGCCAAGGAAACCATGACTGCGCCTGAAGAGATCAACTGGAAATTTTTTTGAAAATTATCACAAATGACACACTGTTTGACTTTTCTTCAAAACAGAGTTTTGAAGAACAGTCGTCATCTGTCAACATGACGATGAAAATCTTTGAATCACAACTTTGTAAGGGCCTCCCTCTGGCCTACATGGCTTTATTGAACATGGTTGAAGACCAAATTGACTAATCCCTAGACCTAATGACTGAAAATGGCTCTCATCCATTAAAAGATCGAACATTGACTATCATGGAATTTAGTGAACATTGACAAAAGACCTAAGCCAGCAAGTGCCATACATGAGGGGAAATAAATGACGAGACCTTTCCGTCAGATTATGGCATGCCCCTAGCGGAATGCAGCTGAGTTTATGGAGCGAGACTCCTAAAAATGAAATGCAGAAAGAGTTTTGATCTCTGACGGAGGACTGACAAGACCGAATCTAACACAAAGGAAGGCTGACATTGGCCCATGCGGTGCTGATGCAGAGGTAGTGCAGTCCTTGAGGGTAAGTCGAGTTTCCTGCTAAGGGATTTTGAGTTTTAGTTGTCGAAAGTCGAGGTGTGAGTCTACGAGGCAGAAGATTGATTTTCTCAGCCAACAAAGGATCCATAAGAGGGGTAGGGTAATACCTAGCGAGGGTGACGCAGAACCTATAGAAAGTGACGTAGTTCTACACAAAGGCCACGCAGAGGGTAACGCAAAGCCTCCAGTTCAGCAAGATCAGTCACTAATTCTCCCAGTGACAGGGTGAGATCTTTTCACCAGTATTTTGTTTATTATTCTCTCTATATTGGATTTCTAGCTGAGCATCCTAGAATTGTACTTAGATTTTCTCCTGCATAATAATAAAACCCTCAGAGTTGTTGCACCGGTTTTTCTGGTTAGGGTTTTTACGGGGACTAGTGTCCAAAAATAATAGTGTCCTATGTGTTTCTATTTTCCTTGCTAAGTTATTATGTTTCATAATCATATTTAATTTGGTGTAGGCTACTTCAGTAATTTACTTCAGTGTTTCAAGAAGAAATCTGAAATAAGTTAGTAATGTAATTTATAATCTAGGTGAAGTAGATTCAGCTAGTTGTAGTATGATTATAGAGATTGTTATATCTAGGAATTTTCACATGGAATCAGAGCTGAAAGTGAAGAAAGAAGAGCAAAGCCAGTAGATCCAATGTTGAGTAGAAGAGGAAAATCAAAAAGTTGTAGGAGGCAGTAGTTCGAAACCCCAGAGGGTTTGCGCGGTTTTTAGCCAGAGGGATGAAATTTCAAGGCAATCTCTCTCCAAGTGATTTGACAGAGAGAAGGACTCCAAGTTCGATTTTTTTTCGGGGCAGAGGAGCAACATTGAAGCCTCGACGTGACAACAGATGGTGGGATGCATATTTTTTTGCAGGTAGTTTGTTGGGCAGAAAATCGTCAGAAGAAAGAGGAGAAGCACGGCTAAGGGAATTTCTTCCTCAAAGAATTCCTAATCAAGGAATTAGAATTCTCTAGAGCTGGGCAATAGCAAGGGGAAACAGTTTTACTAGCTCCAGCAAGGAGTGCATAGGCTAGCCCAGCAGCAGCACAAAGGAGACAGGAGGTCATTTGATTTTCCATTTGTGGTAGAAATGGAAACCAGTGGCTTGAGGGATCAGTGGGGTTGGACGAACCATCCAACTATGTCATATGGAAGGCTAGAATATCATTCCTTCTAGATGAGCATGCCTCAAGACATATGTTGACAGTATGGTGGTTGTGCCTATGAATGTAGATCTGCTGAAGAAGTATAGAGCTGAGATGGCGAAGGTGAAAAGAATGATCATGGATGGATTCAAGGATCATGTGGTATGTCATGTTGCTAGCAGAGGGACTTCTAAGGAGATGTGGGATGCCTTGGCCACATTATATCAGGGATCTTCTGAGCAACAGAAGATGTACTTGGAACAGAAGATGAGATCTGCACAGATACAGAAGGGAGATCATGTGGATCCATTCCTCATGAAACGGAAGGAGACCCATGATGAGTTGTCGATTGTGGGGCACACACCTCAAGATTCAGAGTTAGTGAGACTAGCTCTAAATTATATCTCGGATGAATGGAAAGTCTTTTTCTAGAGTATCATGGGCAGAGCAGCATTTCCAAATTGGGACGAGATGTGGGTGGCTCTAAAACAAGAAGAGATGAGGAGAGACCTGGTCAAGGTCAATATTGACGAAATCAGCAGTAGCAGCGGATCGAAGCCCAAAGTAGAGGAGGAGGATAACGCATCCCTTCCATTGAAGGGACAACAGGGGAAACAGAGATGAAAGAAGGATGTCTCCAAGGTGAAATGTTTCACATGTGGCGAGATGGGCCACTATGCATCCCAGTTTCCTTTGAGGAAAAAGGACAAGGATGAGAAGCATGATTCTAAGGTTGAAGCCGCAAAGATTGAACATGAGGAGGAGTTCACCATGACAACCAAGATACCTCCAGGAGGGAGGTGAGCTGATATAGAACTATAGTTCGATAGAGCTACAGATGGGCAGGGTCCTTGAGGATCCCACCTCTTGGATCATCACCTTGCTACGAGACCCCATGATCAGTAGTAGCGAGATGATGGAGTTTTCAGTTGGTGCCATGGAATGTTGATTTGACAGATGCAGTAGTTAGTAGCACCAAAACGTGAGAAGCGTAGAGAAGAGAGGCATAGTGTAGAGCTTAAACAGCACAGTGGCTTCAAAAGATGACATGGGACTAGCATTAGTCAGGATTTCAGCACTGCGGTGTATCCATTAGATACTTGTCTAGTTTTGGGTATTTTCATGTGCTTCTATCAACAACTGAGTTGCATTATAGATGCAGTGTTAGCCGTGGCAGTGCTAGCGGCATAGCAGATGTAACATTTGAGAGGGATGTAACATTGGCAGTGGCAGTGTCAAACGCAGCAGTACGATAGCAGCAACATCGCAGTAGTTGGTGGACAGCATGTCAGACATTAGTAGTGCAAAACATGATGCTTCAGAGTTAGAGAAGTATGCAGTAGTCATGTATTGCTAGAGTATATTCCTCGCTAAGTGGGAGTGTTGATTTAGGGTAGCATCAGATGTGATCTATGCCTTAAATTTTACAGAGAGGCTTGGGCACATGTATTTCAAAGAACTCAGAAACCGGTTTGGGAAATTCCACCCAGAGATAATTTTATTAAAATAATTCATATTTTTAATGGGGTTCCTAAGTCTAAAATTAGGAAAATTAAAATATTAATGGGTATTAATATAATTGTGGGTGAATCTACTCGAAAAGACGAAGATCAAGTCAAAACGATCTGATCCTTTGATTAGGAGTTAATCTAGGTTGTTGGTTGTCCAACAAGAAGATATAAGAAGGGGCTTGGGGGTCATTTGGAAAACACATTGAGAGATCAAGAAAATATATTTTCTGAAGTGAGAAGTTCTCATGAGAAAAAATCAATTAAGGAGATTTCTTGTAGTAGAGGGGCAGTGAGGATTTAGAAGAAGGAATTTCCAAAGAGTACGAGGCAGAGATAGGATAGAACTATGTCTAGAGGAAGGTTGACATTGGCCCATGCAGCGTTGATGCAGAGACATCGCAGTCCTTGAGGGGAAGTCAAGTTTACTACTAAGGGAAGTCGAGTTTGAGTTGTTGGAATCCGGGGTCTAAGTCTGGGAGACAGAAGATAGATTTTCTCAGCCAACAAAGGATCTAGAAGAGGGGCAGTGTAATACCTAGCAAGGGTGATGTAGAAAATGTCGAGAGTGACGTAGTTATGCGCAAAGGCCACGCAGAGCCTTCGGTTCAGCATGATCATCACTAGTTCTCCCAGTGATAGGGTGAGATCATTTCACCATTCTTTTGTAAAGTATTCTCTCTGTATCGGATTTCTAGTTGAACATCCTAGAATTGTACTCATATTTTCTCCTGCATAATAATAAAACCCTCAGAGTTGCTTCACTAGTTTTCCCGCATTGGGTTTTTCCGGGGACTATTTTCCAAAAATAATGGTGTCCTATGTGTTTCTATTTTCCTTGCTCAATTTCTATGTTTCAGAATCATATTTAATTTGGTGTAGGCTGCTTCAGTAATTTACTTCAATGTTTCAAGAAGAAATCTAAAATAAGTTTGTAATGTAATTTATGATCTAGGTGAAGTAGATTCATCTACTTGCAGTAGGATTCCAAAGACTGTTAGATCTAGGCATTTTCACATTATACTGGTTTATATGTGGTTTATATGGTTGTGATTTCATGAGCGTTTCTATTTCTATTATGGTGGTTATATATATGTTTTATGAGAGAAGCTATGTATGGATCTCATCATGTTTTTACTTGTAAATGAATGATCGGTGTATTTATGGCCTAATGGATGAAATGGCAGCTGATGTGTTGAGGCATCAATGTTTCTTAGCGATTCTCAGTTAAGTATGAAACCCCTATGCTCAGATCTATTATTTACACATGTAGATTACATATTCGTGATATGTTTGACGAGTTTCCTGTCATGGCTAGTAGAGGTCCAATCAATGTCTTATTCAAGTAATACATTAGCATTGTTTTTTTCATGTTATCTTACTATTCTAAAGGTATCATGCAATTTTTGGCAATGACCTAGGCTCTCGTCCTGAAAATGTGGCTTAATTCCTGGGGACGCTGACACAAAACTGACAAAAAGAGTCCCTGGACACTGGCTTACAGGCCTGTGAGAGCGTTCAGAGGTCCTTGGATGCTGGCGTGCCCATAGCATGAGAACGTCCAGAGGTCAAGTTGTTCAAAAGTTCAATGGGACCCAAGGGATGACTGCTTGAAAGGTTGGATTGGTTCCTGAGGGTTCTAATGTTGAGTTGAATGTCTGTATGGTGTGTTCCCGTTGGTTCCACTTCCTTAACGTGACTTAGGAGATCGAATCATATCATAGTGGCCTCTCGTCGCATGTTTACCCTAGTTGGCCAGTTGCTTAGGTAGATGTGGGAGGAGGTTGTTACAAAATTCATATATTGGGTTATTAATATCCTTGTGCCGTGTGATGAGTTAACTTAGGGATTCGGGAGGATGCCAGGTGTTGAGCCTTTCTTGTCCTTTCCCCACCTGCCTTTCTTGTCGTATGATCTTCCTTGCATCATACCTTTATAGTCGATAATCGTGTTAATATTTAATAATTCCTTGACTAGCATTCAATTAAGGTATGGGAAGTTGGCCTTCATCTCTCCCATCAATCTCGTAATTCCCTACTCCCAAGAGCACTCCACGATTTTCCATTTCATTGGCAACCTTTCTTAAATGGTCTAAAACATGGAAAAATGAATGTTTCTTCAATTTTTCCAATTGATAAATTATTATTTAAAATATGGAGGACATTTTATCATTAGAATGTGAATTTGGTACTAAGAACATTCTTATAACCAACAAGGAATCACCCACAATTTTTATTCTCTTTATTCCAAGAGTGTGGGCAAGGTCCAACCCTTTCAACAAGGCAAATATCTTGGCCTTGTTATTGGTGGCCACTCCTATTCCCCATGCATATTTTGTCTCTATTTGTTCATTGGGGCTACAAAGCACCCCTCCCACTCCTGCCTCCCCTGGATTCCCTTTTGCAGCTCCATCAAAAAATAGGATGGATTCCACTTGTGTTTCTTTCTAGTGATTAAAATCTTCCTAGATTAACCTTAGACATCGAAATTTCCTCACCTAAGGGTGAGGAGGGAAGCTTCCAGCATAATTCGAGGGCTCACTTATGCCTAACTACTTATTTTGTATCTCTTCCAGCCTTTCCAATTCTAAATTTTTTATGTCCTTCGCCACTAATGATTCATAGAGAATTGATATAACTTTCATGACCAGTGATTTATTGAGGGGATATTTCCTTCGAATATGGTTTGGTTCCTGGAAATCCAAATACCTCAACATATGAACTTCAGGAGGGCTTTCCATGCTCTCTTCATAATCGTACCTTACGAGGAGCCTTGATAGGTCTTATCTGTAAACATTTTTTGCCAACTTATAGGAATGACATTTATTTGATGCATCTAGCCAAAAACACATCCCCACATAGATAAGGTAAATTGACATTGGAAAAAGAGGTGAGGAATCAATTCCTCTTCATGTTTGCATTGAACGCACCGTGAAGGACCATGAATATTCCTACACTTTATATTTTCTATAGTGAGAATTCTTTCGTGAAACATATTCTAGTATAAAGCTTTCACCTTATGGATGGCATCATTATTCCAAATGCCTGTCCAAAGTTTGGAAGGACCTAGAGTTGGAATACTTCGCAATAAGAATCGATACCCTTCTTTGACTGAATAGGTGGTCGATTTACTTACTTTCCAAGACCTAGTATCTTTCTCATTTACATGCATCGAGGCTAAATCCTTCAAGAGGGGAATGTGTTTTTACCAATATGTCTGCAATCTTGGAGGGATACCATGACATAACCAACCATTCCAGGATCTGATGTCATCCCACTTTGATATATCCCTTAATTTTTTTATCCTTTATTTTTCTTCCATTCAATCATAGGATAAAACTCCTTAGGAAAGGATAATACTGCGTAGATATGTATCCTTCCACAAATTAATATGAGCTCCATTCCCCACTTTCCATCCCAAGTTTTCAACAATAAGAGGGTAAACTTTTTTTCATAACCTCCATATTTTTTATTCATGATCGATCCATTGAACTTCCTCAAGCCTTGTGATTAAGGACTTCTAGAAATATTTCCTTGTAGAGGCCTCTTTCCACCATTGTTTGGATTCAGAGATTATCTTCCATACTATCTTGGCTCCCAGAGCTATATTAACCAATAAGGGTCCCAAATTCCCAATCCCACCATTTCCTTTGGAAATCGAACTATATTCCAGTTGATTAGATGGAACTTTATATCATTATTCTTCCATAATTTTCATAAGAAATTCCAGATCGTAATACTCATCTGATTTAATATACTCTTCAGAGCTAATAAACCTGAGCAAATATATATTAGAAGATAAGAGAACGCAGCCTTGATCATGATTGTTTTCCCAGCCAGTTTCAACCAATAAGCACCCCATCCTACAATTTTCTTTTGGATTTTTTGTAGAACTTCCTCCCAATATTCCTTGTGAGGATTGCCAAGTGAAGTTGGTACTCCAAGGTACTTGAAATATCTCCATTCTAATTGTACCGAAAAATCTAGAATGGATGCAATCTCCTGAATCACATTAATTGGACCGTTCCATCCATAAATACAGCATTTATTCTTATTCACCTGACCTCTCGAGAGCTCTAAATAATTGTCTATAATTATTTTGCATCTGGAGGCTATAATTTTGGACGCACCCCCATAAATATGGTGCCATTAAAAAATCGTGAATGATTGATAGCTTTGACCTGACGAGATATGCTTAGACCGGGAAGAGATCCTGCTTTGCAAGCTTCTTCCAAATTCTTGCTTAGACTTTCTGTCACCAATATCTATAGAAGTGGAGAGAGAGGGCATCCTTGTCAGAGCCCTCTAGATTCTTTAAAGAAGGGGGTTGGTATTTCATTTATCAATGGAGCAATCCATGGACTTATGATACAAGCATTGATCCAAATTACAAACTCTTTGTTAAAGCTAAGTTTATCCAAAATTCTAAACATGAAGGAATCTCTTACCCAATCAAAGGAATTTTCCATGTCTAACTTGATGACGATACTTGGCTCTCTGCTATCCTGACTGGAATGAATTGCCTCCTGAAACAAAATGATATTGTCTAAAATATATTTATTTTGGAGGAACTCACCCTGGTTTTTAGAGATTAGTCTGGGAAGAGTCTTTTTGAGGTGCCTAGCAATGACTTTTGTTAAAATTTTATATGATGCATTGCACAAGGAAATTGGTCTGACCCTGCTAAAATTTGATGCATTCGAATTCCTTTAGAATTAATGTTAGGAAGGAAGAGTTTGTTCCCCCTCCTAATTTCCCTTTAATTCTAGCCCAATTGAGAAATCTAATTAAATCTTTCTTTATTAAAGACCAGAAAGAACGATAAAAAACTATGGAGAAACCATCTAGCCAAGGTTCCTTATCTAGATCTAAAGCCCATATTGCATCTATCACTTCTTCCTCCTTAATCCCTTGTGTGAGGAGGATATTTTCTTTAGCCATGATTTCTGAATTGAGAGGTGCAAGAAAAGCCTCCTTCAATATTTCATCTCACTCCCTATCCTCCGTATACAACTTGCAAAAATGAGGGAATGCTTCCTCCTTGATCGCTGAATTTTTTTTTATGGGAGGTTTCCCTTTAGGAGTTATTTCTTTAGCTCTATTTTTCAATTCTTGAGCTTTGATTTTCTTGCGGAAAAAGGAGGTGTTTTGATCCCTGGATTTTATCCATATGCTTATAGACTTTAAATGCCACATCTCCTCCTCCTTCCTAATATCTTGTTATATCTATTTATTAAGGCTCTTCTCCTTCTCTAGATGCTAGTCCTCCACCTGTCGCTCCTCCATAATTTTAATATGGTGTTCCAAGTCTTTAATCAGTACTTCCTTTTTCTTCTCGAGTGGAACATACACTTCTCTGGCCCAGGCACATAGAGCTTGTTTGACTGATTTTATTTTCGATTCCCATACAAAATTTGGGGATCCAACGTATTCTTGTAACCATATAGAGGAAATCAATTCTCTAGTCCCCTCCTCCGACACCCATCCTGGATTGTAGAAAAAGGGGATCAAGCAAAGATCCTCCTTTTTGTCCAAAACCAACAAGATTGGTCCATGATTTGATTCTCCATAGGGTACAATTGACGATAGAGGATCCAGACCCTGAATCAAACATAAGTTATGTATGACAAAACAATCTAGTTGAGAAACAATGAAATCACTTTCAGTCCTTTCAATTGCACAATGTGTATTTCCTATTATGGGGTTTTATATCAACCAGATCCCACTTAGAGAGAAGATCCTCCAGCTTTTCCCAAAAGGGGTCTTTGATTATATTTCCTCCATTGCCTTTAGAAATATTCCCCTATTATCCCCATCTGATTCCAGTTACTGCTTTTTAGTGCTAGTAATTTATCCCAGAATTCGTGTTTCTATGTATATATTGAATGTGTGTATACATTTATAACCTTGAACCTCTCTTTTGTATCATTTTCCTCCAGTTCCACTCCCAACCAATTGGGAGATTTGATGTTATATACTAAAAATAATTGATCCTTCCTCCAGAAGATCCCCAATCCCCCTGAGGCACCCCTTAAGTTCTATCCTATTCCTTCACTACGATTCCAAAAACATTTGGATATTTTTATTAGTTCATATTTCTCTATTTTTGTTTGCTGCAATAGCAAGGTTGCAGGTTGTTCCTTTTTCACCAAATACTTGACTGAGAGGGATTTAGAGGGTCCTCCCAAATGCCTTATATTATATGAGAAAACCTTCATCATTTGGGGGTCAAAATTGATTTTGAAACACCCTCCATTGTTCCTTATGTTCCTTTTTGTCCAATTGATTTGAGAATGTCAGAGATCTGGAGTTGACTCCCTAACTTCTTATTTTTCTTTACTCTTGATTCTCTAAGTTCCTTCTTGGAGAGTTGGCCTTTTTTCTTGACATGGCTCCCTACTTCCTAACTGTTGTTTTCCTTGCTGCCTTACTAAGCCCGGGACATATTTCTAGTGACAATTTTTTGAGAGCCCTCCTGAGTCTCTTTCTGCACCTTTACTTGAGATGAAGATTGAGCCAACTAACATAATATGAGGCCTCCTCCTTGGTTGATAATCTTAGATGCCTACTTCTCGATTTCATTTACTTCTTCTGCCTTCTCTGTATTTTTCCTTCTTCCATTGATTATTCCTCACCAATTCCTTGGCCTTCCCCTGCTTGGCTCTTGTGGATCCAGATGGGTAGCCTCATAGGATTGAAGAACCCCAAATGGATTTGTTGGAGTTGATGGTCCCTCATTGATCTGTGATTTCCTATTTTTGGCTTGTCCTTTTTTGTTTCCTCCCTTTTTTTGAGTTTTCCATTGACCTGATTGTTCACCTTGTCGAGATTGGGATTTTCCAGGGGCTTCAGGATGTGCTTTATTACAATCCCTGGTGAAATGATCGTACTCGCGATAGATCCTATACTTAAATGGGATTTGTTCATAATCCAGGATCTACAGTGCTTCCAACTCCCCATTGTTAAGAATATTTCGGCTGGGAGACCCTTCTCGAGGTCCACATTGACGCAAATCTTGGCGCAAGCGAACTGTCCACCCTTAGGCTTCACTCGATCTATATATTTACCAACTCCATTCCCAATTTTCCTAAGACAATCGTCATTCCAACAAGATAGGGGGAGTTGAGGGAGCTTCACGCAGACCAGGATCGCAATAAGGATATCCTCAGTGAGGTCAAAATATAGGGTCCATCTATTCAGGTACATTCCTTTGCTTTTGAAGAAATATGAGTCATTTCTAAAGATGACCTCTTTGTCTTCCTTGTACTCAAACAAGAAAGTGGAGAAACCATTACCCGCAACAAAAATTCCCAGATTACCTTTCTTCTTATATTTCGAGATTTTCTCTATCAAAAATTACATCAAGTTGGGAGAAGGCCACATTCTTGTGAACTTCCCAACAAGAGCCCGATCTAAATAAGCTAGAGACAATATACAAAAGACAGAAGGTAGTGACACTGAGGGGATCGACTCTAAACTTTAACGAACTTTGAGGAATTCATATTGAACCTCTATGTTTGAGAGAGGGAAGAGATCATTGCTTGAAAAGAAACTACCTCATCTTGGGAAGGGGGAGAAGCTCCCTCCTGGGAAGTCGTTGCTAGCAAATGCAAGGGAGAAGTCGAGCTGAGGTTGCAACATAGCTAGGGATCGTAAAGCTTCGTGCAACTTGTGATTTGTTATCTTTCCCAACATTCTTGACAAATATTTTTCAATGCATTCTTAATATATATATATATATATATATATATAGATATAATATATATCTGTGTATATGTGTGTATATATATATATGTATATGTATATGTATATGTTATATTATAACATATACATATACACATACAGATACATATACATATACATATACATATACATATACATATACATATACATATACATATACATATACATATACATTACATTATATATATATATATATATATATATATATATATAATGAATCGATTCAATATAATTATATTGTAATTTTGTTTTTATTAATAAAATTACAAAACAATTTCTCTGATAAAAATTCATTATACACATATCATATCAAGAAATATTTAAATAATGATAATTCAATATTCACGACATGGTATTTAAGTTTAATTAATAAACATATAAAAACTATATATATATTATGTTTCTTTATCTATATATACACACACACAAACAATGTAATTAAGAATAAGTATAGATCCATTTTAATTGCCTACCAAACATAAAGAGGGATCAAATTTTTGTAAGTACAAATAATTTTTTAACTTTTACACTTAAAAAGAGGTTTGTATTTTAAGAGATTTGATCCCCTTCCATGTTTGGTAGATCTGGAGTTGGATCTATACTGGTATTATATGCATTATCGTACCTATTGTTGTCTAACAAAATCATGAGCTTCTAGGAGGAAACAATTTAAAAAAGTTCTTCCCCACACACACACACATATATATTTTTGTTGACTTCTATTTTAACTTTTTATTTTGTTGAGTTTTTTCTTTTCTTTTTTCTATATCTAATTGAATAAGTTATCACTTTGCAATAAGATTTTAACTCTCTATATATTATAATTGTCACAAATAAAAAGATTATTTACTTAATATTTGATATTAACAAATAGATAATGCATATAATAAAAATATAATTAATAAAAAAATTGATATTATAATATTAAACTTCAATGAAATTAATAAAAATATAATTAAAAATATAATGAAAAAATCCCAAATGAAAATTTACATATACAAGGAAATAATGGTAAACACCTCATCTAGGAAACATGAACACAAAAAAACAAAACATTGAGTAAGCGCGCATTTCAACTTTGAAATGCATAAACACAACAAAACAAACAAAACGACAAATCAAACAACAAACTCACACTAAAATACTAAGGAGAAATGATTAAAAAGTGATAATAAAAAAATGAGAGATTATATACGACAAGAGTAATAGCTACAATACATCATATTCCCTACCTCTACTGCTAATTATTTGATTAAAAGTTGTGCTCTCCGACCAAAACTCTCCACATAAGCTCTCCGCACAATGAGTGTTCTCTACACAGGGAAAGCTCTCTACACATCTAAATATTTTCACACAAAGCACTCTGTGTAATGAAAAATTTCCGCACAAGCATTTGTTAATAACAAATACAAGTGTGTCACAATGAAATTTGTTAATAACAAATACAAGTGTCTGATAGTACTCTCGCATCATTATTATCATATAATATTGGTAATATTTGTAAATATTAGTGTTTATAACATATTATATTACAGCCCACGGGGCTTTGGATTGACGGTGAATGGGTGCCTTGTTAAGGCACTCCTTGCGATAGGTCGCCGGTTCAAATCCCCGGTGGGTACTTAGGTTAGTCTTAATGTAGAAAAAAAAACATATTATATTACATACTCTACATCAAAGTAGCCAAGGCCTATTATAAACACACAAAAAATATTTAAAGAATTAGTGATCAAATTGTTATATTATTATATATTATTGGTAATATTTTAATACTAAATAGTCCATATTTCCATAAAAACTACGCACAGTGAAAGCACAAAACTCTTTGCACCATGAAATTTGTTAATAACAAATACAAGTGTGTGGCAATGAGCTCTCCACAGAGTTCTTCCACATCATTATTATTATATATTATTGGTAATATGTTAATACTAAATAATCCATATCTTTGTATTCTAAATACTGCTAATTAATTCATTAAGGGTTGTGCGGATAAAACTCTGCGCAATGAAATCTCTCAGCATAAAACTCTTTGCATATTGAAGTTCTCCGCAAAAATATCGTTACATAGTGAAAGTTCTCTGCAAAATGAAAACTCTCTACACAAGATTCTCTGCACAATGAAAATTGTTAATAACAAATACAAGTGTGTGGCGATGTTTCGCAATTATGTATGCATTGTCTGTCTGCACAGTTCTACCATATCATTATTATTATATAATACTGGTAATATCAGTAACATTAGCGTTTATAACATATTATATTATGTATTCATTCTAATGATAACATGTATACATTCTCTCTCTACATAGTTCTTCCACATCATTATTATTATATATTATTGGTAATATTTTAATACTAAATAATCCATATGTTTGCATTCTGAATACCAGTAATTATTTTATTAAAGGTTGTGTGAAGTGCGGAGAAAACTGCACACAATGAAAGCTCTCTGCAAAATGAAATCTCTTCACACAAAATTCTCCACACAATTAAAGCTCTTCGCACAATGGAAAGCTCTCTACATCAAACTCTCTACAAAATGAATTATTCAACATTAGATGAAATTTGTTAATAATAAATACAAGTGTGCAACGATGTTCCGCATTTTGTATGTGTTCTCTCTACACACAGTTCCCCTGCATCATTATTATTATATAATATTGATGGTATTTTAATACTAAATAATTTGTATCTTCATATTCTGAATTTTTCTACTGCAATGTTTCATACTTTTGCATGCCAAATGCACTAAATATAGTGTGTTATTAAGGCTATGTCTCTTTACTAATCGAAGAATTATTGCGAAAGAAAAGATTACCAGTAAACATTAGTGTTTATAACATATTATATTACGCAATAATTCTAATGATAATAGGTAATGTACAAACCGTTGAAAGAATTTAGCACTGGAGAATTTGAGAAATAACAAGTGTGTAGTGTGACCATATATGCAAAAACCATGTCAAGGCTGAAATGTTTGTGAAGATGCGGAAACTTGGGATGACAGATACTGATTATGTTGCAGACAAATTCGCATTTAGCATTGAAGAATTAATTAATTCTTAGCAATACTATTAATATATATTCAGAAAATTGATAAGCAATCACGTTATCGCTCAAATTCTTAATAATATTTACTTTGATGAATTGTGTAATGATTGTTAGTTTCAAACATATCAATAAAATTGTATCTCTCGATATTATAAAACACTCTTTTGGGCATTTATTCAGTGAATTCAAGTATATCCACCAGGTTCCATAGCGAGTATGCCTCATAGAAAATTGAAACGATGTGTGAACTTCCTTCATACAATTTTATCTACATATTTCTTTTTCATATTGAAATCTTACTCCGCACTTTTGCACGACACACATATATAACGATTATTGGTCGTAAAAATATCAAGAAAAATGTATTTATCAAAATTATAAAATAGTATTTTCGTCATTATTCAATGATTCAACATGTAATCAAATATTACAAAATAGTATTTTCGTCATTTACTTGGTGAATTGAGACATAATAAGGAAAACCACATTGAATATAATAAAGCATCTACTGTTATTTGTCCAAATTGCATGAATTATGGACTTTGTTCTTATTGCATGTTTTTTAGTTATGGCTTATTAATTTTGCTATTCACGATAGAACGTGAACTACGCAATGCTTTAATGTGAGGCATAACGATTTCAATATTAGCCTTAATTAACTTTTTAGTATTCAATAGTTCGCACTCTAGAAAGATGGTATGTGCAGATGGGTAAAATATACTAAAGTGTAAAAAAGTGACCAAAGGTTTTGTCACACATATTTTTTTTTCACATCCCTCTAGTCTACCAGAACGAAAATTGGTTGCGGAGCAATGTTTATGCATGCATTTCTTGAATAGATACCGAAAGGAATATTTTATAATATCGATCAATTTATTAAAAAGCAATAATCATTATATAATGTTGATTTACCAAATAAATGCCTACGTTAACTGAAAAGGCAAATAAATAAATTTGAAAATTAAGTTACGAAAATATTTTAAAATTAGGGAAATAATTTTTGGTTGCAAAAAGATTGGCAAAATAATATTTTATACCAAAAGCAAAGCAACAAATAAATCAATGATGATTTACATTGATGTAGGGTATAGCCAACGAATTAGATAGAGCAATATAGATAAATGTCACGCATCAGAATTAATTTTGATATTTTCGAATTCGATGACAAGCTAAGGTGAAACACTTTTATGCTTTGGTTTTAATATTTTTTCTTACTTCTGACTATTATTTTGTAACTTTTCTTTTTCAATGTGTGACTATTCAGTTAAACAATTTCTTTTGCGACTAGGTCATGTTTCATTGCAATGCAAGTCTAAATGGATTGTCATTGTTATCAGCTAACACACTATTCTTTTTATTGTTAAAGTTTTCATTAGTTTAGAGCGTTGATAACATCATTTCATTTGAGTATTTTTTGTATTATAGTAAAATAAAATATGTCGTGTGAATGAGGAAGAGTGAGGCATGAAGTTGGTGAATGAGAAAATTCAAGTCAACGTCACCTAGAAAGCATTGGTCAGGGGGAGGCTATAGATCATAGCCCTGTCAACGTATTTGGTTTTAACGATTTTGCATTTTATCAATGTGGCATTGGTAATGAGATTACATATCTCAAAATTCTCATGCAAAAACTCCTAAGAAATAGACATGATGACTACAATACTATTATCTCATTCATGAATTATCTCCAACACAACCAATGGAAATTGTACGATGAATTAGCAAATTTGCGGAGGGGTTAGAAGCATTTACAAGAAAAACTAAACCACTTTGAGTTCAGATTGGTTCATATGGAGAAACATGTACACTGTGAATTTTAGCTTTTGTCATTAGCGATCTCGGCAATAGAGAATCTTAATCCGTAACTACCCCTCAAAGTTAGTAGCTTTTGGGTACGTAATGATCCTGAAAGTTTTCTAGATCTATGTTTATTTTCCTTTTTTGGCAGTGAAGCAATTTTTTGTTAAGATTTTATGGATATTGTAATCCTTCCTTTTTTTGGGATAAATAGATACTTAGTTTCATTTACAAAAGTCCAACATTGGTGTCAACTATAACAGTGTCAGAGTAATCAATAACAAATTAGCGATTCACAAAACTAGCCTAGCTTTATGCGCACCACGGAGGAAAAAAACATGATTTGATATAGTCCTTTCTACTTAACAAACTCCCCCGCACTCAATTTCTCTGCTCACCTTTCTATTAATTAATTACAAAAATTAATTTAGCATTGACTATTTCAAAATGAAATATGAAGTTTTTTCAGAACGATTTCAAAAATTTGCCATAGTTTAATGTGTTATGAGATCATGCTTTCAACTTCAGTAAAATACTTTATTGTATGATAAGTCTATGATATTTTTAGAAATTGATAAAATTTATTATTAAGTAAATTTGATTTGATAATAAAGTTAAAGGTAAATTTGATTTGATCACAGTGAATTTTTCATTCTCAGAAGCTTTCCTTGTGCAAAACAATTTGGTTTGAACGAAAATCGTTTCCTTTTGGTCTCCATGCAAGCTACCTTTGCATATTTTGATAAACACGCACCAGTTACAACGTTAATTATAGTTGAAATGTCCTGAACACATGTTGGTTCATTGAACAAATGTTGAAAAGACTTGTACTTATTGGCAACAAAACTTGAGTTAATAAAAATAGAATGTGATTTAGGATATTAATAAAATAGTATCTTGATATCGATTTCTGAAGCATGCAAAAAAAAGCAATCATGAAATGTAATCGTATCAATTTTGAGTTGGAATTTAAGTAAAACATATATGATTTAAATTAACCGATTTCAAAACAGTGTTTTCTGATTAAAGACCAGGAAAATCAATGCTAGCCAAATTGATGACATTCACTAATTAATGAATACCATTAAAATTGATAGTAGTTAAATATCCTTTCAGAACTTTGATGTGAATTCATGATTTAGATGGTGTATTTCCTTCGACACATTATATCTAGGCTTGTTGGCTTTGAAGTAATTTCTAATATCTTTTGGAAAGTAATTTTCTAATGTTCATCTTGTTGTAGACCCGTTAATACTGAAGTTAACACTAAAAGTTCTAGCAACCGACTTTCTTTGTTTCTTCTGAAACTGATAAGTGTTTCTAGGATTTTCTATATTGTTTGTCTAATGTTATTTGAATTTGTTGCTAAGAGTGAAACAAATGGCCCAAATAATTAATTACAAAATCACATAGGAAGAGGTATATGCAGAGAGCCAAGATATCTTAATGCTCATCCAAGAGATCTTAATGCTTAGTCAAGATATTTCAATGCAAATTGACAAGATATTAGAACTTCAGCAAACACTTAGGCAGCTTGAAGATGAATTAGACATTGTAAAAACATTGTTAGAAGAGCTCTCGCAAAAAATGAACAAAGATATCAAACCTCTATTTTCGCAGCATAATCAATAGAAGTGTTAATCTGTAAGAACAATGGTTGACTAATAAATAAGTCATTACCAAATTTTGCCACTTGCTCAACCAATTTTGAAATTCAATATACATTGAAGGCTATATATTGTAGTGTTTTTGACACAGTAAAAACTATTTGATTTACAAAAAAAATTCAACTCTATATGATAATGAGTTATTTAGATATTTGCTTAAATTTTGCATGAAAGAACCTTTTTTGTAGAAATACTTGAAAATTTGATAAATCAATAAAACAATATAAGAAACCACATTGGAAAGAAGCATAAATGATATAGGACAATGAAAAACACAGTAAATATATTAGTAAACTGCACAGTACAAATATCAATAGTCGATAGCGGGGGGATTGCGGGGGTAGGAGAGCATTATGCAGAGTGCAGACAAGAAAGCGACCGACTAGGTGGAAGAACAAATTTTCCTACGCACAATGTATCAACGTTAATATTTCAATGATCTATAAAAAAATAAATATTATAATATTGTTGAATATGCACATATGTATACATGCAAACTATATTATAAGTTTTTTCGTACTATTCGATATATAATTTGTTGAAATAAGCATTCGATTTACAATTTTTTTTTAGTTATGTATGATAATGATTCATTTAGAAATTTGTTTAAATTTTGCATAGCAAACCTTTTTTGATAGAAATTAGTTATAATAACAAGTTATTAGAAATATGTCAATGCATTACAAAACACGGAAATATGTTTATTAAAAATGCATTACAAACAAACATAAATATGTTTTATAATATTTTTTCACTAATTATAGCATTCGCAATTTTGACAAATTAATAAAGCAATGCAAAAAAATCACATCGCAAAAAAAATAAATGACATAGGGCAATGAATTGGTTACACATTAGAATCAAAACATAGTGAATGCCATGGAAATGCAAAACTCAAGTTTCTATCAAAACATAGTGAGCAAACAAGTAGACATGACATAGGACAATGAACTAGTTACACATTACATTGAAAACATACGTAAATATTACTAGTAAATAGCGTAGTACAAACATCAATATTCAAGGGGTGGAGCAGGAAGGGTGAGGGGGGAGGAGGGTTGGGGAATGCAAAAAAAAATGACCAGGTGGGCTGGGGAACAAATCCTCCTCCGCACAGTGTATCAACATCAATAGTTCATTGAATTATGCAAACATCTCAAACTCTATTAAGTGCAACATGTTGTATGGAATTTTTGTTTTTACATTTTTGGAAACTGGAAATGAAATAACAATGTAGCATTGATACCTCTAATTTTGAGATGTAAATTTCTGACACTTTAAACAAGGCACAAAATTGAAATTTCATTTGTTGTCGATGTTGATTACGTGTTGAAGGAAGAAAATCGTAACTATGGAAGACAACATTGACAAACTTTGGTGGAGTCGGTAATGGTTTCGTTGTGGAAAGTGGAGTAGGTTGTGCAGAATGGGGAATGTGGAGGCCTACGAAATTCACAAAATTTCCTGCACACTTCCTCCTATGTCATCATACAGAACACAGAGTCATCGTTAACTATAGGAAATGCCGCAAAGACGATTCCATTAATTTAACAACAGTGCCACTGAAAAAATGATTCATCGATTATCCCAAGTAACCAAGTTGTAATATTGTTTGACTAGTTATAGAATTTGCAAATTTGATAAATCAATAAAACAATGTAAGAAAACAAACATGACATAACATAATGAACCAGTTACACATAATAATAAAAACATAGTAAATAATCTTAGTAAATAACATTGTGCAAAACATAGAACTTGAACAAAGAAGTTCTTGAAATATGGTCTTGTACAATGTAATTAGATCCCATTTCTCTATTAACAATTGTTCAACAATGTTCAAATTCTTGAACCAGAAAATAGAAAACAATCTTAAGATTGGAAATACGAATATGTGAAACCACATAAATGTGCATAACATTCTACCCCTCGCCAATTGTCAATAGTACATTCCTTGACAATGTGAAATCGGATCCCAATCATCCAATAAAGTGAAAGAGATACTCGATAATAGTCAAATTCTTCAACCAAAATGTATAAGGTAATGTTAAGATTGCTTAACAATACAAGCAAAGAAAATTTTATCGTTACTAGATTGCTCGACAATGTAAACAAATAAAATCATCATTGTATACATATAAAATCATCATTGTATACATATAACCACATTTTGATAGTTTATTAGAAATTGCCATGTGTCTCAAAATTGGACAACAAATCAGTAACAACTAATTTGTTTGTACAATATTTCTCCTAGGAAACTTTTCGTAGTTCAGGTAATACTTTTCCAGTTCAACGCCTCTCAGAACACATTGTATTTTAGTCTTGTCATTTGCATGTATGACATAGTTTAACCTATGGAAATAAATGAAGCGACAGTCATGGTTGCAAATGGTACAATAAAGCATAGTTTTATTCATAATTCTAGCACTTGTAATTAGACTACTACATTTTGCACATACAATCTTGAATGGATTTGTATATGCACTAGTCATAGTCAGGTGTCCTTGGAAGTGTTTTAAAATTGATATAGAAAATAGAAGCTTAGCAACATGAAATCAAATGTATTTTTATCCATATAATAAATATATAATATATATATATAAGATAGATAGATAGACCACACACACACACAATAGCTATAGTATGAACGTATTCATGTTTTCAATGGACATATGAACAATTGAATACGAAGTTCGAAAAAACTGTTTCTTATTTTATAACTATATTTTTTAGCAAGATCAGCAAGGAAATAAATATATATATATAATATATATATATATATAAGTATATATATATATATATATATATATATATATATAATATATATATATATATATATATATATATATAATTTAAAAAAAAATAAATTAAAAATTTAAAAAATTAAAAAAATATATAATATATATATATATATATATATATATATCTTACAAATGTCGTTGAATTGAAAGACATGTCGAAACAAGTTTATCATGTACTTGAACCTATTACATATGCAACATTTGTAAACAATACATGGAAACTCTATAACATATGGAAAATAAATTTTCAACAATGAAACATTCCAATAAATCAAAGCTTATTGTTTCTCTATCCTATTTTGTATTGTCATCTTTGATTTCTAGTACATATTGCATTAATGTGTGCGTTACCGAAATTGCAATAACGCTGATTATGCCAACTGGGAACAGATCTTGACTACGTGACAGATTTGCAATCGTCATATTTGGAAAGAATAGGTACTCTATGCAAACATGAACAATTTTTTCTACAGTGTTAAAGCTATTTAGACAAATAGTTTTCTCACAATCACCACTGCCGTGTTTATGCTCTAGAATTATTTCGAAATATCTAATAGAAACATCAACATTTGCAATAAGTTTTGCCTCATGTTTTTCGATAAACTGTGTTGGCACAAGCAATGTTATTGTCATTTCAACTTTCTTATCTTTTAAATCCACACTGAGTATTACTTTTGTCTTATTTACTTTGTCCAAGAAACTTCGATATGTAACTAAGACAACACCATGAAAAATGCTCTATGTTATATTGTTATTGATATCTTCGATCAATAATGGCTTACACTCGATCTCATTTTTCATAGTCATGAGCATTGAATTGAAATTAATTCAAAGAAGAAAAAAATGATACACAATTACCTAAACATGGACAGAACTACCTGTTGAGCGGTATAAATGCAAGATTTACACCAACATTTAAATTGTCAATCCGAAAGTTCGTAAACTTAGAGGCACAACACTGGAAATGCCAGAGAAGGATTTCAGAAACCTGCACTAATTAATACAATGACACCACACCATTCTAGAAACTGGATTCACTCAAGAAAAATACTTGTCACAAACTTTGACAGAAAAATTAAAGCATGCCTTGCAATCAATTTGAAATTAATGCTGGAAAATGAAATATGTTCCTGTAATCAAGACTCCAGTGCTTTAAAAAGAACATAAGGGATGATCTTCTGTTATACTTATAGATATAAGTCCTTTACTAAATATATCTCATTCCTGTACTAGAGCAACCACGTGTCAGTACCAGAATGAATCTCATTCCTGCACTAGAACTTAATGAAAGGAACTTGAATCAACATAAACAATTTTGGTAAACAAAGGAAAGAAATAAAATCTTTTGTGACTGAGTATCAGTGTGTTAAGAGACAGAGAAATAATTAGACTTATATTTATGCATGTCTCTGTTACAATTTTTCCATTCCTGGATTAAATCTGTGTTCCTACACTGCAACAACATTCCTACACTGGAACAGAGTTCCTGTACTGGAACGATATTCCTGTACTAAAACGAAGTTCCCATACCAAAAGTATATTTGGTTCCTGCACTAAGTAACCTTACTTAATACCAGGATTTTGGGTTCTTGTATCAGGGTGCACTGTTCCTGTACCAGGGTATCAATTCTTGTACCAAGACAGATATTCCTGTACTAGAGAACCAATATTCCTATACCAAGATTCCAAACCACTTGAATGAAATGTAAAGGGTGCTAACTATGAATTGATTGCAAAGTAAATCAAAGCAGAGAATAAATCACACATAATCACAAGACTCCTCTATTATTCATTCAAAAGCAAAATCACTTCAAGAATCAGAGGAAATCTTTATTGCAACAGAAAGCTTCTTCATGTAAGCATGAAAATCTAATCTAAGAATCAAAGCATCCCTTCTCTTTTAGATGAATGTCACCATATAAACCATATATGTGCCTTTCTCAAATGGAGGTTTTAGTTCAAAGGGTCCAATAATGGATTCTAGTCCTCAACTCGGTTATTCCTGCAAGGAAGTAGACATAGTTACAGATCCTTGCAAGGTGAACAGGGTTTCATTCAGACTCAGCGAAATATAACTAACGAATCAATCCTAAGTCAAACTTGCTTACTGACAATACTTGTAAACTTGTACTCGGAAATGAAACACACTTGCATAAAGGAAATAAATTGCCTTGCAGGAATAAAAACTCTTGCCAAAACAACTCACACTTGTAGGATTAAAACACACCTTTGCAGAAAGGAGTTCATGAAATGCATCAAAGGAAAGGAATACTACAGTAATATTAAATAGATTAACACACCCACACTATCAAACCTCGGATTCGAGTAGCATGCAATTTATGAAGACAACATAGATCTGTTAGCTTAACAAAACGAAATACTTCTTACTCTGAACTTGTATAAAAATATATATAACACACCTTATAGATTGTGGGAGAATGAGTTGGGTTAGCTAGGCCTTAGCCAACCGACTCGTTTCCCTTTACGAAAGCTGGGAAATCAAATACACAAACAACTCATTCACATAAGAGTCAAACTCAGAAATTGATAAACTAGCATAGCTCCTTAGATTAACTCGAATGTTTGTTCCAATTATACATCAAAGGTTCAAAACCAGCCTCCAAATAATCATAGGGAAGGGGGAATATCCCCTTAAACTTGATCCAACATCATGGAAGTACAATAACTAGTTTCCCCCTCCCCTTTACAGAGCCATGATTTGGCTTTTATATAATTTACAATTACATGATAGGCTTTCAACAAGCCAAACCTTTGCAAACAAGATGAGGGATTGAATCCCAACTATTTCCCATCAATACGAGACCAGTACAACCATTTTTCCATTGAGAAAATGTAGATCTAATACGAATTTTTCATTTTTTTGGCAAATATGGGCAAGATCCTAAAATTCTGGAAAAACAGTTTTTTTTATAAAACCGCCTCAAAGACCCTTATGTAAATTTTAAACCATTACGAATCTTGGGAAATAGTTTTGGTTCTAGATAATTTGTTATACTGGTAAAACAACCATATGCTCAAATTTCGGATATTCTCCTCCATATTTATGCAAATCGAGGTCAAACTTCGCAGTTTGGAAACTGTGCGGATTTTGAGCAGATTTGTTGATTTGCTTCTAGAGACCCACACATGCGACCTGGGTTTAATCCAACTCATGGGAATGTGTTAGAAAATCATTTTTAACAAAAAAAATTCTCGTATTTTCCCAAAAATGTGTCGATGTACGAAAGCCCCAAATCAATGCAGGAATGCTAGTGTAGGAGCTTTGGTGCAAGCAATTAATTGTTGATGCATGTGTATCTTTGATCATGATTTCATATGCCTTCCTGAAACAACACAAGCACCATCATAAATAATCATTTTGATGCAAAAATTATTGAAATAAAGGAGATAGGTTAAATAATGAACACTTACGTGATCATGCTCCAAGTTTAAGCTACTAGCCGAACAATTATGCAAAATCATAGTAATAACAATGAAAAATATGAGTAAGCATAGGGTGATAATGTGAATTAAACATGAAAATTCCGTGGCCTAACATCCCCCCATGATGATCTTCTTGCATGTCCTCATGCAAGCAAAACCACTAACAGAGACCAAAGTTAATTAAGACTGTAGAGCTAGGGTTTCTCTATTAGAGTCATGCTGCATTGACTTAAACTATAGGTCTAATTGAGTAATATAATGTAGGTAAGTGCCATATGATTTTGAATCCCTTTGCATCAAATAAGATAAGGAATAAGTGCTACCATATATTTAATGATGTCAAGACCGGTCTTCATTATTTTGAAAAGAATAACTAATACTATGAGTACCAAAGGAATGTTAACAATGTCATTACTGCAAGAATTGTGTTATCATGAAATAGCCAACCATTAAAATGTTCATAAAGCATCTCAAGAGTAATCCAAATCAGCAAGTCTTCACTTTCAATAGCCTCATTATTATAAATAGAAGTGACATTATTTGGAAGCCAAGGTATTAAAATGAATGGAAAATAGGGAAAAGAAATATGGCAAAACAATACCTTCCCAAGATGACCATCTTACCATTACCCAAGCATATAGTTTAAGCTCCTCTTGTTCAAGAAAAGTGAATCACCTGCACTAAGGGTCCCACATTAATGAAAACCTTCATATTTCTGAAATATAGAACTCGAAAGCACATTATCGAAAGGATCTTAAATCCATTCTCAGAGAGATATGATAATGATTTTAGGGAAAGACAAAAACAACCAAGTAAATCATAGTGTAAAATTAACGTTAATACCACAGGCATGGCCCTTCTGCTAGTAGGAGTCTATAACATCGATAGGGATTCCTTTTAACCCCACGAAATGTCAATGTCCCATCTATTAGATATAAGGTCAGAGTAAATTGAAAGCATTTACATTTGTTTAGATGTTAATTGAAGTTCATTGTTAAGGGCTCAGGTGAAAAAGAAAAGAGAAACCCCTCAAGTTCGGGCTCAAATATCTGCTTTTCAAATTGGCAAGAATGGTTAAGGGAAATTTCAGGGTTTTAAGATTCATCAACAATTTCAAAATAGGTTTCAATCAAAGGTTTCTCCTCTAATGGTCTTTGAATAAGATCTTCCCAAGGTGAATGTTCTATAGTGATAGGAGGTGTTTCCAAATTCACCCTCAAAGATATATCATTTCGTTCAGTAGGGGAATCAACAGGAAGAATAGGTGTTTTAGATTGTTGTGCAACCTCCTTGTTTATATTAGGGTTTGGGCTATAGTTTAGGCTAGGGTTTGGGTTAAGGCTTGGACTAGGATTTGGATCTAGATTAGGATTTGGATTTGGATTAGGATTTGGGTTAGGCTCTGAACTAGGGTTAGGTCTAGGGTTTGGATTAGGTATAGGATAAGGGTTGGGATGTGGATTAGCACTAGAGTATGGATTAGGATAAGGGATAGGGTATGGATTAAGGCTAGGGTAGGGATCAGGGTAAGGTTGCACAAGTAGATGGGCCATGGAGGAGGATGACTTGGTAGTGCATTGGGAAAAATTCGTGGTTGTTGTTGTTGATTTTGCATGAAAGAATGCCCTATGGAAGGGGCTCCAAACCATTCCTGAGGCCATGGGGATATCTGACTCAAAGATGAGGTCCAAGGAGAGGACCACTGCAGCCATGAAGTAGGGTATTCAATTGGAGGAGGACTAAAATTTTTCCATGAAACTGCAGGAGTATAAACATGTTGAGGAACCTGCTCAGGAGAATAATAATTAATCCAAGTATTGAATGATGATATGTTTTGAGTTATACCTAGAAGTTGATTTGATTCCTTACTTAATTTCTTGAGTACCTTTAGTAATCCTAGCAGTGATGGCCAGTGTTCTGTTGCATGATCCTCTTCACAAATTCTGCAAACTTTAAGGCTACTAAGTGGACACTTTTTAAGGAAGTGTTTCTTTCTACAGTTGGCACAAAATATCAACATTGATTCTTCATCCTTCTTTTGTTCTTCCTGCAAATCATCCAATTTTGAAATCAAAGATTTAATAATATTATCTTCATGTTCAAGAAAAATACTAAGTTTTTCACTTATGAGTTCAACATTGGATGAGTTGTATATCTCTACAGCAACATCAAAACTCCTCATTAGAATATTCCTCAAAACACTATTTTCTTGTTCTCAAGAAGCCAACTGGTATATTCTATCAGCACAGGGATAATGTATATATATAGGGGGGTTCTTATAGCACCTTAGAAATAAAAAACCTTAAAATAACCAAGATATGCAGGAAAGAAATAAATTCAAAGAATAGAAACTTGCAAGAGAAAATAGGTGAAAGGAAAACAAAATTGGATCAGGTCACCAAGGTCAATCCCCTAAGCACCTCCCCAACAATGGTGCCAAAATGTTGAGCAGTATAAATGCAAGATTTACACCAACATTTAAATTTTCAATCCGGGAGTTCATAAACTTAGAGGTGCGGCACTGGAAATGCCATAGAAGGACTTCAACAACCTGCACTAGTTAATACAATGACACCACACCATTTTGGAAACTAGATTCACTCAAGAAAAATACATGTCACAAACTTTGATAGGAAAATTAAACCATGCCTTGCAATCAATCTGAAATTAATGCTGGAAAATGAAATATGTTCCTGTAATCAAGACTCTAGTGCTTTAAAAAGAATAGACGGGGTGATCTTCTATTATACTTATAAATCTGAGTCCTTTACTAAATATATCTCATTCCTGTACTAGAGCAACCATGTGCTTGTACCGGAATGAGTCTCATTCTTGCACTAAAACTTAATGGAAGGAACTTAAATTGGGAGAAACAATTCTGGTAAATAAAGGAAAGAAAGAAAATGTTTTGTGAATGAGTATCAGTGCATTAAGAGACAGATAAATAATTAGACTTATAGTTATGCTTGTCACTGTTACAAGTTTTCCATTCCTGGACAAAATTTGTGTTCCTGCACCGCAACAATGTTCCTGCATTGGAACAAAATTCTTGTACTAGAACGATATTCCTGTACTAAAACAAAGTTCCAGGACCAGAAGTATATTCAGTTCCTACACTAAGTAACCTTACTTAATACTAGGATCTTAGGTTCCTGTATTATGGTGCACTGTTCCTGTACTAGGGTATCGATTCTTGTACCGAGACATATATTCTTGTACCAAGCTTCCAAACCACTTGCATGAAATGTAAAGGGTGCTAATTATGAATTGATTGCAAAGAAAAATTAAAGCAGAGAATAAATCACAAATAATCACAAGACACCTCTATTATTCATTCAAAAGCAAAAGCACTTCAGGAATCAAAGGAAATCTCTATTGCAACAGAAAGCTTCTTCATGTGAGCATGAACATCTAATCTAAGAATCAGAGCATCCCTTCTCTTTTAGATGACTTTCACCATATAAACCAGATCTATGCCTTTCTCAAATGGAGGTTTTAGTTCAAAGGGTCCCATAATGGATTCTACTCCTCAACTAGGCTATTCCCGCAGCGAAGTATACATAGTTACAGATCCTCGCCAGGTGAATAGGGTTTCATTCTTACTCAAGGAAATATAACTAACGAATCAATCCTAAGTCAAACTTTCTTTCCAAGAATACTTTTAAACTTGTACTTAGAAATGAAACACACTTGCGTAAATAAAATAAATCGCCTTGCAGGAATAAACACTCTTACTAAAACAACTCACACTTGCAGGATTAAAACACATTTGAAGCACACCTTTCCATAAAGGATTTCATGAAATGCATCAAAGGAAAGGAATACTACATTAATATTAAATATATGAACACACCCACACTATCAAACCTCGGATCCGAGTAGCACACAATTTATGAAGACAACATAAATCTGTTAGCTTAACAAAACGAAATACTTCTTGCTCTGAACCTGCATAAAATATATATATAACACACCTTATAGACAAAGGGAGAACGAGTTGGGTTGGTTGGGCCCTAGCCAACCAGCTTGTTTCCCTTTACGAAAGCGGGGAAATCAAATACACAAACAACTCATTCACATTAGACTTAAACTCATAAATTGATAAACTAGCATAGCCCCTTAGATTAACTTGAATGTTTGCTGCAATTATACATCAAAGCTTCGAATCCAGCCTCCAACTGATCATAGGGAAGGGGGAAGATCCCGCTAAACTTAATCCAATAGCATGGAAGTTCAATAACTGGTTTTCTCCCCCCCCCC
>APFE031482353.1:64810-77386 GCA_000404065.3 Pinus taeda
CCCCCCCCCCCCCCACCTTTACAGAGCCATGATTTGGCTTTTATCTAATTTACAATTAGATGATAGGCTTTGAACAAGCCAAACCTTTGCAAACAAGGTGAGGGATTGAATCCCAAATACTTCCCATCAATAGGAGACTATTACAACCATTGTCCCATTGAGAAAATGCATACCTAATACGAATTTTCCATTTTTTTGGCAAATCTGGGCAAGATCCTAAAATTCTGGAAAAACAAACCTTTTTTTTATAAATCTGCCTCAATACCCCTTGTGTAACTTTTAAACCATTGTGAACCTTGTGAAATGGTTTCAGTTCTAGATAACTTGTTATACTGGTAAAAAACCCATATGCTAATGTTTCTGAGATTCTCCTCCATATTCACCCAAATCAAGGTCAAACTTGGTAGTTTGGAAACTGTGCAGATTTTGAGCAGATTTGTTGATTTGCTTCTAGAGACCCACACGTGTGACTTGGGTGCAATCCAACTCATGGGAAGGTGTTAGAACATCTTTTTTAACAAAAATATTTCTCGGATTTTCTCGAAACTGTGCCGATGTACGAAAGCTCCAAATCGGTGTAGGAATGCTAGTGTAGGAGCGTTGGTGCAGGAACAGAACTAGGTGCAATTAATTGTTGATGCATGTGCATCTTTGTTCATCATTTCATACGCCTTCCTGAAACAACACAAGGACCATCATCAATAATCATTTTGATGCAAATCGTATTGACATAAAGGAGATAGGTTAAATAATGAACACTTATGTGATCATGCTCCGAGTTTAAGATATTATCCCAACAATTATGAAAAATGATAGTAATAACAATGAAAACCATGAGTAAGCATAGGGTGAGAATGTGAATTAAACATGACAATTCCGCGGCCTAACACTACCTATTTGTTTTTGTTTCTTCCTTGTTTTCTATTCCTTTTGGTTTGTCTCTTATGATATTTGTTTTTGTAATACTGCTCATTGTTATCTCTACGCCCTCATCCATCTCCACTGTGACATCATCCGAATCTGATATATTTTGCGTGTTCACAAATAATACATTGAAATCATTATTAAAACAGACATTATAATTGATACTAAATAAGAACTGACTAATGAAGACAAAACCAGATAATGCAAAGGCATCAATAATGTATATTCCAATATCAGGTTCATAGTTACCAGATAGAATCTGATTTCTATGCATATAGGTAAAATTTTAAATATATTTTAGTTTCAACATATACCAATGTTTTATAGAAATGTTCAAAGTAATTTATTCCTTGTAATTTTTGTCCTGGTTCTAAATCTCTAGGTGTTATATGTTTCCTCAAAATTGGAAAAGCCTTGCTTTTAGTTATAATACATAATAAAAAAATATAGCCAAAAAAAAACAATGGGTTGTATAATATAAAAATAATCAAATGAAAATAAATAGAACATAATCATACCTCTTTGCAAAGTCATCGTTGTCTTTAATGGTGTATGTTCTACTTGTGTTCATCTTCGTTGTTCTAATGATATGGAATAGATCAAATATACAAAAATAAGAAAACTAAGAGGTTCTAATTTCATAGCACGGAAGAAATTTAGATGTAAGAGTTATACAACAATAACGTATCTTGTATAAACGTGTTTAGAACTATCACATTATCAAGTTTTTAACTTCATACCGCATTGCTACAGGACTATAATGAATATTGTATAAACGTTCTAAGTACTCACATATAGAAGAAACAATGCATTGTTTACTTGAAAATAATGCTACACATTTTGCACCTTTATTCGAAATTAGCTTGTAGAGATTCATGCCATGCAACTACTAGAACAACACTGTGTAGTCTAGATAAGAAATATATTTGTAACCAAATCCCCCAAAAAGTGATGGAACATGAATTCGTAACATGTATGCTAAAAGAATTGCATGATGAACACCGGATGAATGCTCCTACATACAAAATAATAAAAATTTGTGGTTACAATTGTCACGCTGCCTTATTAATATTCAACATATGTATTAGATAAAGAGAAGCCTCGTTTGAAAAATGAAAAATTAGAAGTAAGTCTTCCAGAAACTAAAAAATGATTTTTGAATTTACAGAATAATAGCGATATTTAACATTTTTCTGAAACTATAGTTAATACATGGACATAAACAATCGATAGTCAACGCACTTCAATGTGCAGATAGATAGAACTATGGTAAAAAATAATCAATAGTCATCAAGCTTTCACCACGAGGCGAGTGATATAGCCCCTAACGAAGAAGGGACTAACGAGTGTTATAGTCCCTAGTGAGGACTAGACTAACTAGCGAGGCAGGAACTAATAATAATAACAATAATAATTAAAAAAAAAACTATAAAAAATAATGAACAACCAACACATTTCAACCACGAAGCAACTGCTACTGATAAAATATTATCATTAAATAAATTTGATTTGTTCATAAAGTTCAAGTTAAATTTGATTTGGTCATGGTAAATGCTTCATTGTGTGGAGTAAAAAACATACTTCCTCCAAACTATTATTGTCATATGCAAAAGTGTCATAAGTGATGTTATGCAATTTAATTGTCATAATCTTTGTTTTGTTTGTCTCATACCCATACTAAAGAGGAATTCCTTGAGTATTTTTTTATAATTATTAAGGTCCTAGGAATTCCTTGCCATAAGAACAATATCATTAGCATAAATAAGGAGAAGGATGATGAAATTTATGCACAAGGAAAGTTTCACACCATGAAAGCTATACACAAGGAAAGCTCCGCACAAGGAAAGCTTCCAACAATGAAATAGGTTGCTAGAATTATGGTTATGTTGTTTATTAGGAACAAGTACAAAATTATTAGTTCAAAGTACATGCTAAAACTGACTAAAATTTTGATGGTTATTGCTAAGGAGTTTACAATTTTCAGAATGCTTAAAGATTATATGGAACCTTAATACTTGTTTAACGTCTCTAGAAACCAAGAAAAATTAGAGCTACATGGAAAAGTCGGAGCTACCAATGTTTGATTGTTGTTTTGTATAATTAGGTTAGTTTTGTCACATGTAGAGGAAACAAAAATGTTAAGGGAGAACTACGCTGGAAACACTATGCAAGAAAAATTGGGAACAAATATGTGGAAGTAGCTTTGAAATATTAATTTAATATGAAATATAGGAAAAGGAACACAAGTGTAACATATATAGTTAGAGTAACTGATAACTTTACTAAGAGGTGCGTTTTTGTTCGATTTATTAAAATAAATCTTAAAATATATATTTAATAACAAATATAGCAACTATAGTTAGAGAAAATGATACACAATGATAACTTTTCTACAAGTTATGCTTCTATTCAATTTATTATCATTTGATTATTATTGTCACATTATATAGCTCTGTGTATTTTTTTTGCTAAATCTTTTATGTACTCTGTAACATGTAATGTTGTATACATAATGGCACACAAAATGTATACATAAATACTTTGCATATATCAAACAAAACTTCCAACTGTATTAAGGATCCACATAATATTTAAGCACTCCACACAATGTTCAGCACCTTCGTAGAATGTCAAATTATCACACTTTTTGCACCCCCTTTCTTCGTATAACGAAATAATAACAGTCCCCCCATAAACACCTCTCTGTCACTTACGTAGGGAACCTTCAATCCTTCTAGTTCTCCCATATTTTGACTCTTTAAGCAATTTGCACAATGTGCCAATGTTACTTGTTCCACACCTTCACACAATAATATAAGGAAATTAATATAATTGATAATATGATCATAAAATTAAGAGAAACTGGAGCAGATTGGCAAATTTTGTGGATTTCTTAAAGATGAAATGTTGCTCCAGAGCATCAATTATGAACACATACTATTTAGATGCTAGAAATGTCATGAACGCGAGCATCTCTTAAGGTATTTCCCTCATAACGCCTCCCAAACCACCAATCCTCAATCTCAAAAGAGGACAGATGAATAGGGCTTCACGAAACTAGCGCCCAAAATAGAAACAATCAAAGGACCCAAGGGAAACAAGCCTCAGCATCCCAATTTAATAGGAAAAAAATTGAATCTTTGGGTGAGGAATAGGAGGAGCAGGAAAAGGAAGAAACCACAAATGATGAAGGTGCCACAGATCAACTATCGTTCATACACCAAAATCAGGAACAAGAAGCCAACCCCAGCACAAACCTATATGTTGTTGGGAAAGGAATTGATGATGTAGAAATGGAGCAAGGGGAAAACATTGACACAACAAAGGAAGAGGCAATAAAATAGGTCCTAGGGGGTATGGATCTCAACACGATTGCAGATGTCTGGGAGAAGCAAGGTCTAATAGTTATCTCGAAGGAGCAAATTCATAAAATAGATGGAGCATACCTCTACCAAGAAGAGCTCAATCTAGCTACAACAAAGAGGAAATATGGAGACCACAACAAAACAGGTATAAAGTCTCACATCCCAGCTGACCAATAAAATCCCAAAGGAGTGGGAAGGAAGAGAGGCAAAAAACTAACCAATCAACTATTGCAAGAGCTCGGAGCAATATTGATAAATGAGGGAAACATAAGAGCCCTAACCCTAACCTCAACTCTTTCTCAATGAATTTTATTTCATGGAACATAAGTTGTCTAAATGGACCCACAAAAAGAAGGCTTCTAGATCATAAAATAATGGTAACTAAATTGGAGATTGTGCTCATTCAAGAAACTAAAATAGGAATAGAGGATATACCTACTATGCAAAATAAATGTTGCAAGGGCTACAACTGCATAACAAACATTGCCAAAGGTATGGTAGGTGGATAGTTAACACTACAAGGAAAATACCTTCTAGCAAAGGTTATAATGGAGGTTTTTAGTGTTATAAAATTGGCAAAAATTGTTAAAAAAACATCTACTAAAAAAATTGTTTATGATAGTGGGTGTTTTAGCAGAGATTTTAACAAAACTTCATCACAACAAAAAAAATATGGGCAATCGAAGGTTTTAGCAGATTTTATTTAAATTATTTATTTATTTTATTTTATTTTTGGTGTGCTTCATGGAACAAGTAGCACCGATGTGCTACATATATAAACGCATTGGGCTGCATACATAACTAAAAGCACCGAGGTGTTGAATCCAAAGAACATTGATCTATAATATATTCCACACCAGTGCTAATAGATAAAAAAAAAATCCTTAGGGCATTTGTGTAAGGAACGACACCGAGGTCTGCAAAAAAATAATTGTTGTGTCAGTGTTTTTATTTAAACTTGTAGCATCAATGTGTATGGTTTGTATAAACGCCCCGGTGTGTTAGTTGCATAAAAGGACCAATGTTGTTACGTTTCATAATGCACCGGTGATAATAAATAATTAAGAAAATCCTTGGGGCGTTCGTGTAAGGAGTGACATAGGGGCATGAAAAAAAATAATTGCAGTTTCAGTGCTTTTGTTTAAACTCACAGTGTAGATGTGTATCGTTTGTATAAACGCATCGGTGCGTTTGTTAAATAAAAGGACTAGTGTTTTTAATTTTAATAGTGCACCAAGCTAGAAATAATATTTTGTAGGATCGGGGTGTTAGTTCTATGAAAGCACTGGTGCGTTAATAATTACAATGCACCGAAGCATTAATTGCAGGAAATATCGGTGCTTGAAGAAATAAACGCCCCAGTGTTTTCATTTTCTGAAAAGGCACCAGTCATGCAAAATTATGTCGTCGCAGTGTTGTTATATAACATATTGCAATGGTGCATTTTTATGTGATGGATGCACTGGTTTTTTGTATGAGATTTTCTCTTTTTTGGAAACATCGACCTGTGACAATGCAATTATTGTAATTTTTAAAATCCTTTATTCATCGAAAATCCCACATATATTTTATAACAATATTCATATAAATTAAATTTGATTAGTGCATTTGTGTATGATGTTTGAATTAATTTGTTATATTATCATATTTCGCATCTCTTCATTATAATATTTAATCATCTATATATTTAATCAGTGGTGTAACATTACACAGCGACATTAGATAGCACAATAGAATAAATTAAAATGTAGTTTATTATATATCAATAATAGGCTCTTGTCATACAAAATGGGATTGTTATTGGTAACCACTTGTCTTTCAATTGGGACATTATGTCCATTACATTAAACAAAATGTCTTATTTTCTCATATAATTATTTCAAAATATATAACAGGTTGCATTGATATCCAATTAGATCATCATTCTGTGTTGGAACTATTGTCACTGCTCAAGATACTTCCATGGCTTGGGTTATTTGGAGGAATGTTTCATTGATTGCATCGATTGTTTTCGTCTTCTTCAAGTTCCATTTGTAAATGTAAAAATAAAGCGTAATGAGTGTATCTACATTGCTGAGAATAATGAAAATTGAAATGAAAAATATACATGAATTTAAATTGAATAGAAATGTACCATAGCAAGAAGTGACTCATAAAAAGTGCACATGGTTTCAAAACCAAGTCTCATTCCTTGTTGCAACAAGTCTTCTCCTCGCATTGTTCCATACTTTGTTTCTTGCATGTTTTAAACCCCATTATAAATCATAGATTTAATCTAAAGGATTTTTTTATTCTATTAATTATAAACTCATAGAAGTAAAACAACGTAGATACTTACAAATTTCACAATTAAATTTTGATATGTTAACATATACTCACAACCCTTATTTAATGTGTTGTCCTCTGAGATGATTCTAGGTTAATTAATCTTGCCAAAGCATCTAAAATGTTTTGTTTGTTTAAAGTTTTTGGACGACCAATGTTATGAACAGTTTGAAAACAAGTGCTTAAACTTTAACACTTGCCAAATAAAATGAAAGTGTTGTTTATTTGTCTTCAAGTAGTTAATTGATTTCAATTGAATTAATAGCAGAGTTTTAAAGAATTACAACTTACTAAATATTCAAACTGAATTTTTAATTAATTATAAGAGATAATGCAGGTCAACAATGTTTACCTACTCAATCAAATGTATTTAATCTTATACACATGGGTGTGACAATTTATAGATATAGAGGAGTTTATAATAACAGACATTTTATAAACTAATCTCTAATTTTTGTTTATAACTTCACAGGGGACTTAAGATGGACTGATATTTAGTTTAATCTTACCCAAATTTCTCCATAAAAACTTAAATACATGAACAAAAACATAATGAAATGAACACATAAGAAAAACTCATAAGGAGACAAAATATTTGAGGGAAATCCAAAATCCTTTCATTAATTTGAAGCAAATATCCAGTTCAGTTACAAATCTACTTTGAAAGTTCATCCAAGGGTTCAACCAACAATAACTCGAAGGAAGAGTTATTTATGCAAAATGAAATATCTTCTAAAGACATTCTTTAACAAAATACAAAAATATTGGAATCCCCAAACTGTTGAGTTGTTGGCACTATCTTCAAGGAATTTGTTCATGTTCTGGCCCCCAAAAAGTGTTGCCTTGTTGTTTGCCAATTGCTGATGAAAGTTACTCGATGATTTCACACAAGTGAACCCATCTATCTTCATTTGGTATAGAAAGATTAATCATTTTTTTGTAGACTTCATCAACCTCGGTATACTTTTCAAAAGTAGGCTTATTAACAAAGATATGTTTGATTTCATGCTTGATTATTAAATCAAAGTTCAAAGTCTCTAATAATTCCTTCCTTGTAAGGTGACCCTTAATACTTGCAAATTTAGCTTTATCAGTTGCAACTGCATAAAGCTTTTGAAAATATTCCTCCAAACTAATTAATCTGTCATTTGGTGCCACTAATCCTCATAGTCCTCTTTGGTTGAGTAAGTTAAACTTGAAATGAAACCTTTGGACAACAGTTTTCAAGGTATGGCATTTTGTCTCCAACTGAGTCATGAGATTCTTTTTCTGCAAAACCTTTTTAATCTCCATAATAGTTTTTTTCCTATCAACAATCTGAATCTCTTCTAATTCGCCCCTAGTTTTTTAATTGAGCACTTTAATCATGTTTGTAGCTTCACTTGGTTTTTCCTTAAGGAATTCTCTGACTTCTTCAATAACTGTCTGGCATCTATTAATGAGCTCTTCCTGTTCAAAAATAATTTGTATGGTGGGCCAAACTTCAGTTATAGCTTGACTGATATCTACCCAAATGTTTTGCTTGGCTTGGGCCAAGGTCTGAGCCATTAATGACTCATTCTCCAACACTTCAATCCTTCTTGTCAATATGTGGGACTTCTGCATCTCTTCAACATAAAGAGTAGCATTCTTAATCTTTTGTGTCTACATATTTTTAATTTCTTGTTAAGCCTTTCATTTTCCTGTCTCTGGAGAGATAGCTCATGTATAACTTTGTTTAAATCACCTATTGTTGATTTAGACTCTGTTGTTGTTGATATCGATTCCCTTACTATCCCTACCATTGTAATGGGTATAGCTGTAATTGGAGCTATGGCTACTTGAGTAGATTGTTCCTTTTTCTTTAAGTAACTTTTTATATATGCTCTTCCATTGTCTTTATTTGTACATTTTTCTCATGATTAATTTGAGCATTTCTTCTTTGTGTTGCTCACTTTCTACTATCTCCTTAGTTTGAGGATCCTTTGTATAAGGTAGTTTGAGTTGCTTCCTCAATGCTAAAATATTTTCATTCTTCTTTTTGATAATGCCCTCTGAAGGTTTAACACAAGTGGGATCATACCCAATTTTGATCACTAAGTCTTGTAATGATTTTACCCTGTTATCCTTTGCCAAAGAGGATATATTTTCTATCTTTAATTGTGACGGCACATTTGAAAGAGTTGTCCTTAATTTTGATAATTCCATAGCAGTGCTAGTCATGGTAGAGAAAAGCATCTCACCAGAATGTCTACGCATGTCCATCTAGTCGATTGGGTGTGTCTGGTTAGCATCAAAGGAAAATATGGTCTTCTTGTAGTCTGAAGAAGCCTTTGGAAAAGGCACTTGAGCTTGTAGGAATGTCATTTGCATCCTGTCTTTTTCACTGTCAAAGGTTGTCAATAAACTATGTTGTGAAGTGGATGTTTGTTTCCAAAATTTAGCATAGACATTTGCCTTCAGAAATTCATTCTTATGTTTAATTTCATAGAAATTGGTGAAGATGTTTGGCTCCTCTTGCTCACTTACTCCTGCAGACTTGGTGATCTCCAATAAATTCTGTGAAACTGAAGAGGTGGATGGAGTGGTGATTACATTTTCTTTTGGCCCTGTAGAAACCTCTGAATCAACTAAATTGATGATTATAGGCTCTTTCTGACCTTGAGTAGTAGTACCTTTGGAGTAAGTCTTGTGTTTCTTCTTATAAATAACGAATTCCTTTGCACCCTTTGTTGAAGATGAAGATTCTTCTCTCGGCCTCTTTTCCTACTTTCTTTGAGAAGTGGGAGTCTAAAGGGTAGAAGTAGGTAAAATATGTTCTTCTTCTTCTTGAAGTGTGCTTTACTCCCACTGTTCCTGATTTCTATATTTTTCAATCTCTAGTCTTGGAGTATGATTGTAAGGTGTGGTTTTGAGTTCCATCCTTAAGATGGATATTATACTAAATGGGTCATAAGACCATGTGAAACTTGGTTGGAATCCCATCTATCTGAGGATTGAGTCTGCTTCAATCCCTGTTGATCTATTATTGCAAATAAATGATCCCACTTGGGATTTGATCTTAAATTGAGATTTCTTCAAACTGAGATTTCCTCTTCCCTAAAATAAAATGTAGCCCATCCATATTAATCATTTTCCTTATATATTCCAGAGAGAAAATTTTCATTGGAGCATATTTAGGCAATTTGTAATGGAGCTAACTCATAGCCATACACCCTAATTTCTGTGTCATTCTGGTAAAGATATCAATCTCCTATTTTAGCTTGGTCACTCAGGTGAAAAATTCTTTTAATTTATGGACTGATTATAGGCTCACTCTGGATGCTAAGAATCTGTGCAACTGGATGAATAAAACAGTCAATGAAATCTGAAAATTTGAACTCAGTTGAGTCCTCCTGATCAATGAGGTCCATTGTGTGACTGATTGACTTACTTGTTGATCATCCTACTTGTGTGAGGTTATAGGAAACATGTCTCCTTGTTGAAAAATATCATATGCACTAATATAGAAGAATACTTGAATACTCTTTCAGTAGTGATTTTCATTAATTGTTCATGAATACTTTCAGCCAAAAATTGACTGTAATTATACATGAAAGCCGGCTTGTGTTCTTTGGATAACATGGATAGATAACCTAGAATAGATTCATCTACCCATTGATCTTTTTGGTAACCTAACAAGCAAGATACTAAAGAAATGATATGTTTAGCTCTCTCAGGGACATTGGATGTTGAATAAGGAGGGTTCTTTTTAGGAAGTTCAACATCTTCTGGAAGAAAGATCTAAAACATTTGAGCTCTTTGGGGGAAGTGAGCTTATGGCATAGATCCTTGAGGAAAATGGTGGAGAAAAAACTAATGGAATCATTCTTAGGGATAAGAAGCATTTTATTAATGGTTTCAGGTGTGATAGATATCAAAATGTCTCCATTCTAAGTTGCCATGGTTCTCTGCAGGGGATTGTACCTAGTTTGACACCACATGACTAAATAAGGAAATGGATGGGTCTGAGGAAACACGAACATGGGCAATAAAGATTCCCATAGGTAAATTTCATCTTTTGAGTCTTGATAAGTCCTTTTTAAGCAATGCTACAATTCGAACATATCGAATTTGCACTCTGTGTCTACAATTTTGAAAAATTGGTCAGCTAAGGGAATATGGTCAAGGTCTAAGGTATCAATGACTTTAAAATTTTCCTGCGATGAGGTTTTACTACCAGAGGGTTGGTCCTTTCTTTTTTGTGCCATTATTTGCAAAATGTTGAAAATAACAACAAGAAATGCTAAAAATAGAATTGTTAAAGATAGCATTTCAGGATATATTCCAATTTTAATTTGTCCTTGAATTAAAATTGAGAATTAAAATTCGAATTTAGTCTCACCAGCTGTTTGAAAAATAATTAATTAATTCATCCTGAGTTAATTAGTTGGAGAAATTCAAACATGAAGTCATGCAATAGATATCCCTTTGATTGAGGAAGTTATCCCTTAATTAAGGAGATAAGGATGAGTTGTATTTGATTTTTATTTGATTTTTATTTGAGTTGTAATTAGTTAGCTCAATTAACTGAGTTAAGTCCAGTTAAATTAGTTCCAAACAGTTTGAGGAACTAATTGTGAGTTTAGATAGTTAATGCATGCATGCATGAAACTAGTGTACTCCAGATAACTGAATATTCTCTCATAAATAACTCATGCATGTCAGTTCAGACAGAGACCCAATTGAGATTAAAGACAGGGACATTGTACTATCAGTTGGAGGAATTTTCCTATAAAGGAAACTCATCCATGCAGAACGAATAACGTTCCTTGAGGATTGTGCAATTTTACAGGGTGTGATATCAGTGTGAGTTATCAGTGTTACACTTGGTAACAGTAGGATCACCCAGAAGAAACAGCGCAAGGAAATAGGAGGCTTGGAGGGCAGAGGAGAAGGTTTGTGAGAATCCTTGTTTGCCTATGAGCATCCAGGAGGATTGTACTAAGAGCTGGCTAGCTGTGAGAGCTAAGGCTTTGTGTAATTCTGAGATATTTCCACCTTGTATGATAATACAGATAGCGGGGTTTTTAGCTTATGCTTTCCCCAGAGTATTCTTCTGTGTTTCATGTGTGATTGATTCTTCTTCTTTGTTATATGTGTTCTATTTGATCTTGCTCAAAATCGATTAAGCTTCTGCAAGTTTGACTGTAGAAGTAGATTAAAGTATTTTTCTTTAGTTATATTCCATTATCAGGTAAATCTACAGTCAGAATTTCTACAGAAAATGGGTGGAAGAAACAACAGAAGGCTCATAGTAGGAATACATAACAGAGAGCAGTTTTCGTTCTGATGGTAAATCTGGCTGTGCTGCAAAGTAGGCACAGAGAGAAGTCAAAATTTGAAAACCTATTGATTAGAAATGAAATAACACCAGAGAAATCATGCAAAGGGGATGAGGGGTTTATTTATAACAAGGAAGCACATAATTGTTAGAAGAGAACCGTTACCAAACAGGAGGGTGTTCATTGATAGCTAAGGGGAAGCTAGAATGGATAGGTGAAATGCATAGGAATATAACGGATATGGACACGTGGAGTGAAAGGATTAGTGGACGGAAGGCATGGGAAATGGGGATAACCATTGGCAGGATGACGTATGAATGAAATGGGATGGGCAGATGTAAGAACCCGATTCCAATTATTAGAGCCTCAACCTATTATACACTAACAGATCTATTAACTTGTTAATTTAAAAGTAATAAATGGGCTTGCTGAACTTCTCACAAAGATTTAAACATTTAACATCTTATCATTTTATCATAAGCAACATAAATTAAGGTGAGCATTCCATTGATATCAACTTAACAAGAGCAGTTCATGGAAAAATACCTGTTCCAGCGGTTGATGATGATACCTTTGTCTTATAGCTCCAGCTGAACGCTCCTTCTCACCGACCCAACCGGATTTACCTCCCAGCCAACTAGGAACAAATTCCTAGCCCA
>APFE031482360.1:6105-20074 GCA_000404065.3 Pinus taeda
TTATTGGTTAATTATTTCTAATAGTTGTTTTTAATTAATTATTACTATAAATTCATTGAATAAAAACATTGTTTGAATATTAACAAATAAGTAAAATATTTTACAACAAAAGTGAAATAATGACACTAATATCATACATATATGCACAAATATATGTATGCCCTTTAAATATATTGTTTCATTAAATTAATCTTCATTATACAAGGGCTCCCTTCTTAAGAAAGTGGCCCTCCGAGGAAAAGTATGAACAACAAAACCTAGAGTTATTCTAATTGATCAAACCCTCTGTAAAACTTCTCCTTCAATATTCTTCGTTGTTGGGTCATTCTCCCTTGCTATCCCTTGCTCTTCTTCCTTGGACTCTACACACTTGGATGAATATCCTTCTCCACCCAATCACTGAGATCTCGTTGTATTATTGTCTTGTTCCCTCTAGATGTGTCTTTTCCCTTAACTTGGCCTTCTTTTTATAAGTTTGAGGTATTGGCCAAATTCACAACCCTAGTCTCCAAAGTGATTGACAATTGAGATTCGATCTCAACGTCATTTGACATGAACAATTGAGATTCATTTATTTCACCATTGAAAGTAATATTTTGCATTTCATTAGATTAACTCACTTTTTCTTGTAAAAGTCATTTTCTTTAATATTTCTATTAATTAAAATAATTGTTAAGGTTATAAGTCCTTTTGGATGACTTCCACTTATAAAGACACTTAGACTTGTTGGAAGTAATTTTACAGTGCTACTATCATCAACACTCCCTCTTAGTGAGGAAGATACTTCTAGAAGAACCATATGTAACTAGCTTCCCCTTTGACCTTGGCTAAAATGTCCCATGCATCATCCTTCAACATGGATTTCGTCCAAGTCTCTTTATTTGTTGCCTCCTCAATGACATTAGTTATTAATCTTAGGTAGTTCAAAAACCTCTTCAGAGGCATGCTCTCCTGAAATGTGGTCCTAGGAGCCTCTACATGCTCCTTAGCATCTCTTAATGTCTGCTCAAACCACCTGGGTCGTGAGAAGGAGCAGAAAGTAGCTACTATCTCCTCCCAGCCTAAAGGTTGAATCCCTAAAGTGGAAGTCTCTACATGTTGTTCTCCCTTAGGAGCCTCATGCTCTTCATCCTCTATCACTACTGGTGGCAACTCATGAGACTTCATAGATGTCAAGTTCCCCCCTAACTTGACATCTCTACCCAAAACTGTCATCCTCTATGTTGATATGAAGATTGTGTAAGGCTCCATATTTGTCCTCTTCTCCACAAACACATGGATGTATTCTAAGAAACCAATGATCCTTAAATGTCCTATTTATTCCTCCACTCCTATGAATTCCTCCTCAAGAGTATTTCCCCCCAATATCCTCTTAGGACTCATGTTTTACACATATACTATAGTATTGCATGCCTTTTCCCCAAAAACATAGATGGATCCTGGTCACGTATCATTTCCTTGGAAAAATCGATTATGGATCAATTCTTTCTCTTCAAAAGCCCAATTTATTGAGGGTTGCACAAATTTGTCATATCCCTCTTGATCCCTACCTCCTTGCATAAATCCTTGAAGTCATTGGAGGTGTACTCTTCCCCATTATTTGACCTCAATACCTTGGTTTTTCATGCTTGTCTGGTTCTCAGCCTAAGTCTTGGAATCCTAAAATCCACTGAAGACCCAATTCTTGGTTTTCATGAAGAAGATCCAGGTTTTCCTAGAATATTTATCAATAAGAATGACATAGTATAATGCTCCTTGCATTGATTCAATTGACATAAATCCACACACATCTAAGTGACTTAGATCCAAAATCCCCTCAAACCTACTCTCACTACAAGAAAAAGCATCCTTAAAAACCTTACTAAGTACACACCCTCTATAAACACCATACTACTCAACACTAAACATTGGGACACTAGGGACACTCTCTATCAATATTAACAATTCCCTATGATAAGAAATGTCCCATCCCCTTATGCCACAACCTGCACAGGTTTTCATTTTCATGTACCAAAGCCTAAACAGGTTTTCCCTTCAAACTATATAAGTTTCCCTCTCTAACCCGAATGGCCACTACTGTGTTTGGGCTAATATCCTTTGGATGAATGAGCACTTTCCTACTCCTGAACATTACCTCATATCCTCTATCCTCCATCCCTAAGACTGAGAGCAAGTTATTATTCTGTCTTGATACAAATAGCACATCATTGGCTTCCAATGTTCCTCCTAACTCGAGCTAGAATGATTCCCTCTCACTTCTTAGACGCAATACCATACAATCACATGTAACTATATGGATGACTTTGGTGACTATTTTCTATACCCATGTGCGATGTCATATCCTGTGTGATTTCTAGATTTTGGTTGTGTTTTATACAACATCATATCTCGTGTATGACATTGAAACTACAATTTTTTGCATCTATTTTCACCTATGTTGTTGTACTACATATGGCCACGTATGATTCCTTTTGTTGTTGCCTTCTACTATATAACCATCACCTCATTTCTTCCTACTTTTTTAATATTATTATTTCCTCAAAAGGTTGGTCCTACACTGCCCCTACAACTCTTGTATTTGTATGATATTTGGCTTCTATGCATATGTGCAGTACTTCATAAATTGGGCCCTTAGAGAGACAAGTTTTATACCATGTTAATTTCTTACCCCAGCTTCTAGCTAATTATTTTCTACTAATTTCCTTTCTATAAATTCATTACTTTAGTAGATACTCTGAATAAAAGCATTGTTGCAATTTTAACATGTACATAAAAGCTAACATCATAAGAAAAATAATGACACCAATCTCATACACATGCACACATAAATATTTTCCCTTTAAATATGTTGTTTCATTAGATTAATCTTTAGCATATAATGGTTTAGTTTCTACTAAAATCCCCTTTGAGGAAAAATACAAACAACAAAACCTCGAGTTATTCCAACTGATCAAACCCTCTGCAAAACCTATCCTTGAATCTTGTTCGCTATTGGATCCTTCTCCCTTGTTTCCAATTTTTCTTCTTCCTCATACTCTACAAAACTTGGAAGAATACCCTTCTCCACCCAATCATTGAGATCATACTACCTGTTCTCCCTGGATGTGCCATTTCCCTTATCCTAGCCTCCCTTTTATAAGTTTGAGTTATTGACCGAATACACAACTCTAATATCCAAAGTGATTGATAATAATTGTTAGATCTCAACATCGCTTGAGTTTAACGATTAAGATTCAACTAATTCACTAATGTAAATAACCTTAGAATTTCATTATATTAACATGATTTTTCTTATAAGAGTAAATTACTTTCATAATTCCATTTATTAAAGTAATTGCTAAATATATTAAGCCCTTTTAGATGACTCTTAGATTTCTAGACACCTAAACATATGTGGAAATATGTATTGCATGCTAGTATCATTAATAGTTCATTTTAAAAGATAGATAATTAGATAATTAATTAATTTTTATATACATTGTGGAGTAATGTTGTCAAAGTTGTCTTCTATTTCCTATTTAATGTTTAATAAAATCATTTCAAATCTTTAGTATCGTAATGATCAAATGTTTTTCAAAATGTTTCCATGATCTTATATAAAATTTATTCATGTATATTATTAATGGTAAAAATGATTCTAATCCAATTCAAATTCACCTGTCTTTTCTAAAATTTATGCAGTGATTAAAATCTCACTTCATTACATTTATGTACAATTTGGATTATACTTATTTTTCTTCAAGCTAAATGAGTTGAAATATAGTAATTTAAGTTGAGTTCGAGGAAACTCACGGGGCACTTCGTGTCATGCTAAGGATGGAACCTATGGTAAATTAGATTATATAGAATCTCAAAGTAGTGTCATGCCACTTAGAGAAATAGAACATGTGTGAGCATAATACCAATATGTCATACAACCACTTATGATAGACCTAATTAACAACATGAGATGAATTAATATAACAAAATTCTTTACAGTTTAGATTTTACGATATATTGAAGTTGTTTTACAATATATTTTTTAGATATATTGAAGTTATCAATTAAGAGATTTAATGCATGAGACTTTAAAATCCTATAATTTTAGGAATTTCATTACTAAAAAGCAATAGAAAGTATCAAGGCATATTCATGGTTTGATCTCCATAACAAAAAGTTCAAAGATGGATTCGGAAACTCTACCAAGGAGGTGATTCTTTCAAGTTTTGACCTTATCTTTAGATTATATTTAGGGATTTCTTGTGAAATATCATCTTTGGTTTTCCACTTGTAAGATTTATTCATTTGAGATTTACATCAACACAACATTGGAGCTACATTCTCGCCTTTTTCCTTTTCCATTCTTGAGTTTTAACCAACATGCACGCACCTATTTCTAGGTATTCTATAGCTTGTGTACACCTCTATTTGAGCCCACACTATTTTTCTACAAACCAAAACCCTATGCCCATGCTATAGACTATGTGAACTTCTTTGGCACACTAATAAACCTTGCATCCATTCCCTACTTGTGGGTGTTTCCTTCTGTGAGCCATACAACCAACAAATTAACCGAGAACTCAACCAAAATAAAATAAAATGTTTCTATCTTGATTTTAAAATTCAACCAATTAGTTGTTGCAGTCATATTGTCATTGGAGACAATGATGGAAAACAAGTCACAAACATAGAGAACAAATGATGAGTTGGATATTTTGCGCCAACTAGTGGAGCAATTGCAAGCTCTCCTCAAGAAAATGAACCTGTGCTCCCCCATTGTTCGTAGCACAAACAATTTTGAAAATAAGACAAGTTTTGACTTGAACATGATCCCTCTAAATTAGGGAAATACTTAAACATAGTCTAAAGGATTTATTTAATTTTTTTTGTCTTTATGTTTTGTAAATTTTACAAAATCTTATGTCTTTTTGCAAAGTTTTCCCTTCGTATTTAAGGCAAGTATGTCAGCAAATAGCCATAATAGGTGACAATCAAGAAGAAGCCCTAGCCTCATTTCACATGTTTCAAGGAAATTGCAATCTCATGATGTATAATTTGTGACCTAGGCACACAATTTTTAATATAATATAAATTCTATTTTGTGTTAAAATAATAATAATAATGTGAATATAAATATTTTTTGGATCAAGTTAGAAGAAGAAGGGAGACAAAGCAAAATATTTTGGGTTTAAATGAATATTATATTTTTTAAAATAAATAGGTTGCAGTTAACTCTGATGCAAGGAACCTTTAGGGTAGGGGGCATTCTACATAGTATTGTATTGAAGTCGAGGGAAAACCATAATGCAAATACTGAAGAAGTAGATCTAGTATTTTGCTTTAGTATATTGCATAATCCGTTGATCTACAGTGAGAAATTCTACATCCAAACCATTGTACTATATATTAATGAAGAAGGGAGAATAATACTAGAACCATAAACAATTTTGGAAACAAGGACTAAGCAGCTAAGAAATTGAGCAATTATTGAATAAATCATAAAATGAAAGAACCTGCTAGTAGAAGAAGAGACATGGGAAGATTATTTGTTCATGTAGAAAGCACCTACACATCATTCAAGTGTTGAGGAAATCTCTCCTTTGAGGGTGAGGGTCATGTTAATCCCTATATAATCCCCATGTTAACCCAAAAACTCCTTATCAAGCCCTCCATATTACATTTCTATTGTTATATTATTATGTAGGTTGGAACCTCTCATGGTCCCATTTTATTATAATTGTACCCTTTGTCTCCTATATATAAAGTAAGCATATCTAGTCTTAGGATAATCAAATATTCTATTGTACATTGTGTTTATTGTAAAATGAGGTTTCCCCTTCAATGGGAATATAATTATTAGTTTCTTATCATTTTTATGATGTAAGGATAATTATAACAGTGTATGCAAGAACACAAGTATTAATTTAGGGAAAATTTTGATCAATACGAGTCTGCCACATCTTGAAAGCCACCAGTTGCACCAAAAGGAAACATGTTATTCCACTTTAGTCAAAATCCACCTCTAATCTTGTTTTCCATAATTGTTAGGTTTTAAATTGAACTCTAGTTATTTGAAGCCATCATTGAACCTTGATTCTAGAAATTGAAAATATTATTAATTTTAGTAGATAAATAGTAATCTAGTCTGAAGGAGACTAGTTTGAATTTGGATTGTTTTATCACCATCCCATTTATGCAACAAAAGATATCCAAAAGGTTGTGGACCTTCCACCCAATTGTTAAAAGAAAACAATAAAGCATCGTTAGTGAACAAGAAATTCAATATGGAAATGCCTCTTCCCACCTAAATACTTTATACCATTTTTCTTGTCTTTGCCTCATTTAATGCTTGGCTCAACACCTTTGCTACCAATAGAAAAGGGTAAACAGACAATGGGAAACACTGTCTAAGTCATCGGATAGATTTATAGAAGGAGAAGGTCAAACCATTTATTAAAATTGAGAAGGAGGTTGTGGTCACACAAATGATGATCCACTTCCCTGGACGAAGAGAGAAACCTGAATGGAGCATGAGAAGTCTCAAATACAACTATAAGACCTAGTCATATGCTTTTGATATGTCAAGTTTGAGGACCAGGAAAAGATTGTGAATTCTTAATAAAATGGAGTCCCTCTTGGGACAAACCAATTTCCTTATCTATTAGTCTCATTTACGAAAAGCCAAACTACTTTGGAGAGATAAAATTGGAGAGGATTAGTTATAACCGTTGGTCGATAAAATCACCCATTTTCACTCATATTTACCTCTTCCTTTTTATCCATTTCATAGCTTTATGAGGTCAGCTTATATCTCAAAAAAACAAAGGTATATTAAATTGGCATGTCTTCCTGAAATGTTGATTAATGAAGTGTACTCCTAGGGAAACATTGCTTATATGGGTTGCCGATTGAATTCTCTTGCATAATCATGATGAATGATGCCCAACGGGATACGAGTAAGCATGATGTTGTTAATGAGCTGGAAGCACTATTGAAGGATGGGACTGTTAAAGTTGTTCAACTATCAAGGAGATGATAAATCAACTCTCACTGCTATCTTTGCATTATGTTTCTACCTGAACAATCATTGTATATTTTGTAGAAATTCCCACTGTAGATCACCTGATAATGCAATATACTAAAGCAAAATACAAGATCTACTTCTACAACCAATTTAGCGGAAGCTTAATCGAATATGAGCAAGATCAATAAGAACACATATAAAAGATGAAGAGAAAGAAATCAAATGAACACAGAAGAATAATCCTAGGGAAAGCCTCAGCCTAAAACCATAATATCTGTATATCATACAAGTGGAAATATAGTCCGGATTACAAAACGAATCAACTCACAAGCTATCTTGCTCTCTCTGCAATCCCTCTGCTGCTCAGAAACAATCAAAGGCTTCTCACAAACCTTCTCCTTTGTCCTCCAAGCCTCCTATTTCCTTGCGCAGTTTTTCCTGAGGTCCAGTGCTTCCGCAAGTGTGAATTCCCACCTCACACTGCTCACTTTGCTCATAAATAATTGCACAAACTTGAAGGAGATAAATCCTTCTCCATGGATGAGCTTCCTTTATAGGAAATTTGCATCCAAATGATAGTACAGTGTCCCTCCTCTGATCTCAATTGGCTCTCTATCTGAACTGGCATGCATGAGTTATTCATGAGAGAATATCCAGTTATCTGAAGAACAACAGTTATATGCAAGCATGCATTAACTAACTGAACTCACATTAATTTAAACAAACTGTTTAAATAAATCTAACTAGACTTGACTCAGTTAACTGAGCCAACTAATTACAACTCAAATTAGAACTCATCCTTCTCTCTTTAACTGATGGATAAATTCCTCGATTAATAGAGAAACTGTTACATGTCATCACAGAGACTTCATGTTTGATTTTTCACAACTAATTAACTCATGGTGAATTAATTAATTTATTTGCAAACAGCTGTTAAGATCAAATTTGAATTTTACTTCCTATTTCTAGTCCAGGGACTGACTAAAATAGGAATCCATCCTAAACTGCTAAAAATAGAATGTTATTTTTAGCACTTCCATTTTTCATTCCTTGTTGCTCAATCCAGCACTGGTACCCAAACTGCTATTTATAGCAGTGCTATTTTTAGCACTTCTTATTTTAGCATTTCTTGTTGCCATTTTCAACATATTTTTGGGCAGACATGATTGCCACAATTTCTAAGTTTGTTAATTACTATTCATCTAACGATAAATTGTATAGGCAAGGCTCAATGAAGCAGAATGAGAAACTTTTCCTTTGGATGTGTATCAGCAAAAATTTGATTGTAATTTCTTTTTTATTAATGCAAATTCTAGTCTTCTATAATCCTGTGTGATCATTAACTCTCCGCCACAACCCTAATCAGAGAGTTGGGTCCACTCTCTTGATCAGGTGCTGTTGGAATTTAATCATATGAATAGGTATGCATTTTGATTATGTTATTAGTGTTTTGTAATTATTGTTCTTTCTTTACTATTTTATAATTTTGTTGAGATTTTGAATTGTTGTTACTCCAGGTTGTTCTTATTGTTATTTGCTTGTTGTTACCCAATTCGTAGCATTTGTTGGGCCTTGTATTTTTTGAATGCTCAATACTGGTTAGGGAACCTGTGGCTTTCATATACTTTGCACGATAACCTTGAAACAATTAACGAACCCTGGATTGACAATAAATGTGGAAGGGATTGTATCTATAACTCATATTTGAACACCAATATTTTGGTGTCGTTTCCAACCATACGATCTTACTCAGCTTCATGCTAGTCACAACAGGTCTAAACCTGATCTGTGGAGGAAACGGTTTGCATGAGAACATGCAACCAAGCCAGTTGGGGGGAGGTGTTGGTCATTAAAATTACCCATTTTCACTCACCTTTACCTCTTTCTTTTTATCCATTTCATAGATTTTATGAGGTCGATTTATAGCTAAAAAAATTAAGGTATATTAAATTGGCATGTCTTCTTGAAATGTTGATTAATGAAGCATAGTCCTAGGGGAACATTGCTTAGGTGGCTTGCTGACTGAATTATCTTGCAGAATCATGATGAATGATGTTCAGTGAGATACGAGTCAATGTGATGTTGTTAATGAGTTGGCAATGCTATTCAAGGATGGGACTGTTAAAGTTGTTCAACTGCCAAGGAGCTCATAAAGCGACTCTAATTTCTATCTTTGCATTTTGTTTATACCTGAACAATCATTGTATATTTGTGGGTAGGCATGATTTCCACAATTTCTAAGTCTGTTAATTACTATTCAGGTAATGATAAATTGTATAATAAGGCTTAGCGGAGCAGAATGAGAAATGTTTCCTTTAGACTTGTAACAACATAACTTATATTATAATTTATTTTTTATTAATGTAAATTCTAGTCTTCTGTAATCCTGTGTGATCTTTAACTCTCAGCCACAACCCTGATCAGAGAGTTGGGACCACTCTCTTGATCAGGTGCTATTGGAATTTAATCATGTGAATAGGTATGTGTTTTGGTTATGCTATTAGTGTTCTATAATTACTGCTCTTTCTTTATTATTTTATAATTTTGATGAGATTTTGAATTGATGTTACTCTAGGTTGTTGTTACTATTATTTGCTTGTTCTTACTCAATTCATATCATTGTTGGGCCTTGTGTTTTGTGAGTGCTCAATACTGGGTAGGGAACCTGTGTCCTGCGTAGACTTTTCACAATAACCTTGAAACAATTAACAAACCCTGGATTGACAATAAATGTTGAAGGGATTGAATCTATAACTCATATTTGAACACCAACAATAAATTCATCACAATAAATTTAGACATGATCGTATACACACATTTACATAAGGGTATCGCCCTATAGCCATCTAGATTTTTTGGATGGTCTAATTTTAGTATTAAGTGAATTCAGGTCAGGCTAAGACTTCTAAGGATCTTACCTATCAACCAAATACATCCACAAATTTTAAAAGGTGCTCCCCCAACAATTCAAAGAAATCCAAATAAAATTTAGCAAGCCACCCATCTAGACTAAGGCACTTGTCCTTTTGAAAGCACTAGAGTACCCTTGGCAACTCCTCCATTGTAAGTAATTAGAAAATGTCCTCATTTTCCACTTCCGCAATCATTCTAGTGAAAAAACAAATCACCTTCAAAATTTCATTAGTATTGGCCCTCTCATATTCCTTGAAGATGTCTAGGAAGTGAGAACACCTAGAGCTACTAGTCCCTTCAATCCTCTAACTTTGTTCCCCTCTAGGTCCTTCAATTATCATATAGTGTTTTGGCTCTTCCTAAGTTTGTGAATTTGTGGAAAATATTAGTGTTCTAGTCTCTCGAAGGCATCCATGTGCCTCTACTTTTAATGTGGAAACCCTTATCCTTGTCCCATAAGAGCTTGTTTTTCTAAAATCGGAAGTTGTTGGTGTTCCATAAAACCTATTAATCAAACAAACCAATAAAATTATCCTTATATAATACTTACATACTATGTTCCACTATATTGAAATGTCCCTCTTGGGTCTTGAACCTTTATGCTACCAAAGGCAACAATTTTTTTTTACCAACCTTAATGAGCCTGTCAATTATATGCAAGTTGAATCGTCAGAATGCACATCAATGGATTTCCAAGAAGACTTGACTATCTCCTGGAATTCACCTGTTTTTTTACCACTAGCGATTGTACTTATATGGACCCTTCAATTTTTCATCTTCCATACCTAGTTCTAGGAAAATTGAAATGTTATCATAGCACCGCAAGGTATCCACCCATCACCTGAAACTTGTTAACTTGTCCTAAAAAACAAGATTTACTAGAAATCTATCCAAAGTACTCAGTAACCCTGCCCATCCTAGCTTTTTTGTTTTTCCATGTGTGCTTCAATTCTAGTGGCTTTATGTCTACCCATTTAATTGTCTCATAGTGATCAAGAAAAAATCAAGCAACCTTTTATGGTGAGCAGTTGAACCATAAAGCTCCCCTCTATTAAGTGTAAGGTTAAAGTCTCCACCAATGATTAGATTTTTTGTCTTCACCCACTATGCCAAGAATAACCTCAACCAAAAAACTCATTTATCATCTTAGAGGCCATAGACATTCAACAAAGTCAAAGTAAACAAAAAAATATTACACCAAACCTATATAGACAGTCCTAAAAACACAACAAAAGAGTTGATTAAACAAAGGTTCAAAGACGAGTTGGTGATAATTCCTCCTGAAGACCTGTTGACATCCAATGTAAGAAAATCCCAACCCACCAATAATTTTGTGAAGTCTACCCATTCCCATTTTTTTCTTATATAAACAACACATATGGATTATTATAATATAACATCTGCTTGAGAGTCAAGTTTTTGGCATAACCCCCTAGGTCTATAGACATAAGCTTCATGGGGTAAACCCGACAAGAGCTTTATCTACTTTAAGAAGCCCATATATGAGTCATTATTTACCATGAATGACATCCTTAGTTTCTCATTCCTATGTTTTTCTTCAGAGTCAACGTTTTTCCTATCCAAGACCCCCTGGCTCCTTTTGGGTGTCCTGCCCTAACCCTCCTAAGACTTGGGATTCTTACAAGGTCATCTAAGGCATAAGGTGGGAATGGCCTCCCCCATGAATCCTAGAAGCATACAACCCTTAGAAATACTCTTCGCCAAAAAACAAACCCCCTTAGCACTAAGCCAAAATTCTTAGTTAGGTTTACTATTAAGGGGGCCTTGTCATGTAATTGACACCAAAATCCAAGTGTCTTATATGGTTAGGGTTAACTGGCCCTAGCTTCTCAATGCAAAGCATGTCTACATCACCCCTAACTTTAGTAACTAATGTCCAAAATCAGGTTTTGAATTTTAAGAGTAAGATGGAGAGGAATTACCCGATGCAAATTTCGTTTGTTGCCATACAAGGTCTAGATTGTGTAGTTGTGATGCCAAGAATTTTAATGATCCCAAGGTGTCAAGAGGGTCCCCCACCAGATCATCTCGAGAGTGAGATTCCATGCCCAAAGGGATTGAGATGTCCGCAACCACCAAATCCTATTTTTGTAACATATTCTCTCCCCCCATCTCGACAAAATCCCTACTTAGTCTTTCTTCCTTTCTAGGGTTAGATGACTTCTCTAAGAACTCCTTCGCCTTTGTATAAGGAGATAACCCTTCATCCTAGTGGACCAAATTTTATTTTTGAAAGTGATTTCAAAATATCAGATTATATGGTCATAGGTATGGCAATGCACACAATAGAATATGAATTTCACATAGTCAAGTATCTATGTGTAGATCTTATTCCCTAACACCATGTCTAAGGACTTGCATAAACCTTGATTAACATCAACTTTGGCCAATATTTTTGCTACTAAACTGATATTACTGGATTTATAACTATCATAAGAGAGAAATAACTTACCCAAAGTATCCCAAATATCCTTCAATGAGATGTTCAACCAATGTTCGATCAACAAGCTTGAAAATTTAATCCATACCCCTGTAAACTTGATAAATTCATTCTTTGCATCAAAACACGAGTACTATTATTTAAGGGATATATATGCCCTATCCAAAAACCAATATTCCTTTAATAGCTTGTGTGCATCCTTATCAAATATGAAGATAAACCCTACTTAGCCCTCAATGAGTTGATGAAAAATTGGCCCATAGCCCATAAAAGGCACGTGGTTTTCCTAGATCCAATCATTTAATCATCTTTGGAGAGTCTTCAACCTATGAATTTTCCTACTAGCATCTTCTTTGCCGATAACCCAAGCTAGCAGACGTTGATGTCATCTCTAGTTACCAAAGAAATGTCACCCTTGCATGATTTTATCACCCATTTCTTCTTTCATTTGTAAGCTTCCCCACCATGTGGAACTTCACCACCCCACAATTCTCCTACCAACACTTTGGGACCCAATAATCCCTATGTTTGTCTTGTCTACTCTCAACACTAAAATTCAACCATAACCTACTATCTGTGGGCAAGGAACTCCCTTTAAGGTGACACCAATAATGCTCTTATATAAGCCATTACTGCTCACTAGCAAGGTGCTTAGGACCTTGTGATTGTCATCGTTCCTCCTCAATGTGCTGATGGGAAGAGATGTTGTAAATGACCACTAACCTTCAATAAAGTCCGCATGACCTTGTGCCAATGAATTGGTTGACTCTCCACCTACCATTAAATATGGAAATGGATACAGAACAAACCCTAAATAACTATATTTGGAAATCTTTAAAAAACAATATTTTAGTGCCACCCATGGTAACCAAAATGTCCTCCATTAGCGAGTTCTCCAAATAATCGACAAATTGAAGGTGGTGGTCCATGTAAAAGTTGTATTTCTCATTAGTACCATCTCCATCATGTTTGATTGTATTGTATGGTTGAACGTTCCATCAATTATATAATATTACACCAAAATAACTTCGTTATTATTCCTATCGCAGTAGGATATAACACATTCAAAAAATGCGTTGACCAAAATTCTTTTAATTGGACCAAAACATCAAATCCGCATCTGTAATGTTAACCTTATAATTAAAAAATAATTTATTTACTGGATTATTTTAAATCTATTCTTTTAGGCTGTGATTTGTTGGATTTGCTACAATATTATTAAGTCACGATTGTAGATTTATACTTCGCCAACTTGAGCTCGTACTACTGACTCCAGCATGAAACATCATAGAACCACCTGATTATTTCCTGGGGATTAACTTGTCGCATCACATGACAGGAAAAGTCTAAATTATAGTACAGTTAATAAACCAAGGAATTAACTTGTGGCTTCTCCTTCGCATGCTTTACAATCTCTTCCACTCTCTTCAGACCAACTGTACTTCTTTCATCTGAACAAGAATTTATTCTGAGTTTGAAGGCTTTTCTGCAATGTAAGTGCATCGAGTGGGAGGTGCCTTGAATCATAAATGAGATGTCTTGAATTATTTATGATGTCTTTTGGAGTCTTACTCTCAAATTTCAATCTAATG
>APFE031482361.1:0-25425 GCA_000404065.3 Pinus taeda
CGTCCTCCAAATCTCAGCTGCAAAGCCAAATTCGTCTTGCTCTTGTTGAGAGATGAAAGGAAATATATTTTCTTGTTGATCATCTGGTTAGAATCAATCCAATTTTGTAAAAGAAATCATGTTGTACTTATCTTTATTGTAACTTCTCTCTGATCTCTCTATTTAAATGAAAATAGAGATCAGAGAGGGGGATGACTTCAGGATGATTTTTGGGGAATGAAAAATGATGAAGAATGATGGTGGATTATTCATGATAGGATAGGGATTGTTGCATGCTGTAACTCTCAAGCATTGTCTGTTGTAATGATTCGATAATTTGCTGATTAATACATGATTTGGGAGTTGTTGTTCACTCTTTTCATCTATAGTAGCCCAGCAGCATCCGCTAGCGGCTAAGGGCCCAGCCTCTGGTGGAGTACGCTGCTGTTGTGTATCATATCTTTACACTTGCTTTTGTATCATTATAACTTGATTTCTGCGTGGTTTGCTTATCTTTATTGCTCGGTAATCTGATATGCTTTTCATGTGCTATTCCATGCTCTGCTACGATTAATTCATTAATGGTTCTTTCAGGAAATCCGTGTAGTGACTCTGCATTGCATGATTGAATCTTTTCAGACTTTATTGCATGTTATTAGTCTAAACCAGCTATTTCTGTTACAGAGCGTCTGTATTGAATATTACTGTTATTGGATTCATTTGAAATCCCGATTATTGGAATCCGAAAGTGATGTTATTCTATTTGGAAACATAGTCGTATTATCCTTAATTATCAGATTACTATATTAGTGTGAGGTGAGCATATATGATCGATTACTGTTGTTCCATAATTCATCCATGAGTGTTGTTCCATAAAGTACATTCCATCCAGTTTGCCTTAAGAGAGAAGATTGTTATTTCATCGCAGAGTGTGAGTTTGGTTCAATAGAGCAAGTTTGGTTCTGACTCGCGAGACTTAGTTCTTTTGATTGCTGTTCCATTTACTGTCGTTCCATTTTAGACTTGCTGTTCCATTTCCTATTTGTTGTTCTATTTTACTTTCTGTCGTTCCATTTACTTGCATTTTCTTCTTTGGTGTGAGAGAAGGTCTAAGGCTGTAGTGAGCCTCAGCAGTCGTTGCCAAGCTCCCAGACCTATGGTCCATGCTCTAATTTCCTTTCCATCAGTTTCTAGAGGGATGGGTTATCGCTTCCGCACCCTTGACTGATAAAATGCCTTGTGTGATTTTATCCTTTTGAAGCAATTTAGTCATAGTTTAGCATCCGTTTACTCTTGTATTTTATGAACGCTATACTACAAAACATTACTCTTGAGTAAATAGCCGCCTCAGACTGAGTACACTCTTGAAATAAAAAGTCTCCCTGGGTTGACAATTAATGTGAGGTAATTAGGAGTTTAAAAGACACCTTTTTATCGCTCCACAGGAGGTTTATTGCAGAATTCATAACCTTCAAGAAGACGATATAAAGAGCTAGTTGGCTTCATTGAGGCTAGAAGGAGAAACACTAGTCTGGTGGGAAGCAAAGACTCAAGAGGAAATGCGAATTCATGGTAAGATATCCATTTCTTGGGTTGAATTTGTTTATGCAATTAAAATACAATTGTATCCTTTAGCCTATATGCAAAAAGGAATTATGAGTTGGAAAAATTTTAGGCAACTCAAGGGCCAAACAGTTCAAGACTATACCCAGGAGTTTAGAAAGAGGGCTTTTTTGTTAGGGGGTAAATTTGAATTCAATTCCCAAGATAAACTGTTGAAATATATTGGGGGTTTACGTTCCTACTTAAAACATAATATCATTAATATGTTCAATCCAATCAAATTGGATGAGGTATGTGTGCAAGCCACACACCTTGAAGCAAGAGGAAAGAACATTCATGGAGAGGGTAGTAAGAAGAAGCCATTCAAGGGTAAGGAGAAAGAGAAGGGAGGAAAATGGAAGGGAAAGAAGAATGCAAGTGTGAAGAAATGAGGGGAGAAAACTATATGCCAACATTGTTCCAAAGCTAGACATGATGAGACCCATTGTTGGAAATTACATCCCGAACTAATTCCTAAGAAACCAAACAATAAGGGAAAACAAAAGACGACCGCTACCACACAATATGATCTTGGATCAGATTTTGGTGATAAGACCAAGATTTCAGCCATGGTCATAAAAGGAAAAGAAGTTATTGCAAGCACTAGTGCCTCACATAGTCATAATAACACTCCAAATGAAGAGTCAAGAATAGAGTTGTTCCATGTAAGGGTAATTTCAAATCATACAAAGATTGATGCATTATTTCATAGTGGGTAATTTCAAACTCAATTTCAGAAGACTTGGTAAAAAATATTAACCTTGAAACTGTACCTCATCACAAGCCATATCCATTGGGTTGGATAGTCAATAATGCAAATTTACAGGTTACAAGGAAATTCTTATTCAAGTTTTCCATTACTGAAAAATTCATTGATGAAGTTGAGTTAGATGTAGTTCCACTTGACATATTAGGAATAATTTTGGGATGATCCAAAATGGATCCAAGAACTCTCTAAGTCATCAAAATCAGTTAAAAGATCAAAACAATCGCATGAGAAAACCTTCATAATACAAAAAAAAACACTATCGGGACCCAAAAACACCAAGAAAACGGTGGAAAACAGGCTTATCGACGGTTAAAGGAGTGATGCACAGGAGCCATCGAATCTGGCCGATCAATGGTCCAGATCCAATCGACAAATTGCAATTGGTAAAGGCTATTGGAGGCTATCAAAGGCGGCCATATGGGAAGCGCGATAGCGGGCAACGCGATCAAACGAGAGCCGTTGATCTATGCGTGCAGATCAATGGTCCAGAGTCAATCGCGTCAATCGCACTATCGCATCGCTGATACATCGTCGAACATATAATATATATATAATATATATTATTTATTCATATATTTTATATATTGTACATATAATATATTATATTTATATATTATATATATTGTACTATATATAATATATATATATGTACAATATATATATATGTACCATATATATATATATTAGCACTATATGTACATATATATCATATATATATGTACATATCATATTATATATATGTACAATATATATATATTAATATGATACATACATATATATGTTACATATTATATATATATATATATATATATATGTACATATAAATATATGTAACATTACATAATCTGTACATATATATATTATATTGTACTACATATATATTACATAATTATATATATACAGGACATTATACATATATATATATATATATATATATGGACTTAACCACGGCCCGGGAGGATCAGCGACATGCGATTGCGATATCGCAATATCGCATCAGAGCTATGCAAAGGAGTAGGGCCGATTATGACTAAGACTGCGATAGACTAGACCCGATAAAAATATAAATGCTATTTCATAAGATTTGAAATCCGTCAAATGACATTTTTAATGTATTTTTGTGTATTTCGTTTATTAAACAAAATACAAGGAAAGGGCCGATGCGATGAAAACTGGACCTGAAAGGGTTTGGGAATGAAAATAAATGATATTTCAAATCCGCTCAAAGCCATTTTTTATGGGATTTTTCAGTGTTTTAACGTATTTTCCAAATGCAAAGGAAATCCACGAAACAAGTGGGATTTCGGGAGCACCAAAAGCGGTAAGTGGTTTGGGTCGGGCTCTGCCCGAGCCCATACATTGGCTGCCACCTGTCCAGGCTGAGGAGAGAGAAAACCACACTTATCGGGCAGTTAACCCCAATACGAAAGGGCCGCCCGAAATGAACCACAACTGTTGGATCTGGGAGATCCCAGATCAATGGTGGAGATGCGATGTTGACATAAAGGCGGATCCGATAGGAGTATAAGGTGGAGTTATGGATGTTTGAAGTCCGATGAACAATGTTATGGTATACTTTTCCTGTGTTTGAATGTATTTCTTTGTGTAAACAAAAAATGGTCGTTTCAGGGCTTTTAAAGGACCGATGCACTCATCCGTTGCAGAACAGGTGGCCACTTCCCCAAAAGGCGTTATGCCATGATTGCTAATGCTTAGAATTCGAGTGGACAGAGGCTGGGAGATAGAAAGCCGAGAAGAGGAAATGAACAGACGACACCGATTGGCTTTAAAGCCACAGACTGACAGAAACAAAGACAGACAGTATTGGAGGCAGTGCTGAGGCAGAGCAAAGACAGAGACATAGAGTGATAAAGTGAGTCTGTGTACTCAAAGAGGCTTGAGGGGTTCAAGCAAAACTCTTGTTGTTGTATCTGTTGTGTGTTGAGACTCAAATTAAGCTTATACTATTGTAAAGCTCTGCGTCTGAAGACATAATAGAGAGGCCACCACTGAAGGTTGGACCAAGAAATGTAGCCCAGAAGTTTTGGGTGAACTCCATATTAAAGTTGTTGTGTTTATGTGTGTTTTCTATTATGTTTCTTTAACTGCTTCATTGTCTATGTATTTCGCAATCTTATTGATCCATTGCACAAAGTAACATAGCCATATCCATGCACATGAGTTTGTAATACCTTAATAATTGTCTAAGATCTCATTTTCAGATCAAGTGGTATTAGAGCTTTAGGTTTGCTAAGGTTAGACAAGCTTGTGTTGGATTGTTGAATGCTAACTAGGTCAAAGCTCAAATTAGGAGAAGGAGAACTGGTTGAGGCTAACCCAGAAATTGGAAGAGTCTATCCTAGGAGGAAAATGACAGAAGAAATTTCCCTTGGAATTAGATTTTGTTCTTGGACAGTTTCATGACCATGAGATCCATGGTAGAAGAGATGTATCGAGAATTTAAAAAAGGCCGAGGTGAAGATACTTCAACCTCCAAACAAGACAAAGGAACAAAAGAACCTCTTCTAGATGACCATTTTGAAGGCAAAGGGAAAGGAAAAGAGCCTCCTCTATCAACACCTCCTTCTAGCCCTTTGATTAAATTAGATGTAAAATTTGATTTGCCAATATATGATGGAGAATTAAATGCAGAAAAGCTAGATAACTAGATTAGACAGATTGATGTATATTGCAGGGTGCAGAACATCAATTCAGAAAGGAGAAAGATTCAGTTGGCCAGCCTTCACCTTGGAGGAACTGCCCTAGTGTGGTGGGAATGCAGGACACAAGCTAATTTGAAGAAGCATGGTAAAATTCTTTCTAACTCGAGTGAATTTGTTTCTGCCATTAAAAAACAATTCTATCCACTAGCTTATATGCAACAAGCCATGATGAGTTGGAAAAATCTTCGCCAATTAAAGGGGAAAAGTGTACAAAGCTATACCCAGGAATTTAGGAAAAGAGCTTTAATTCTAGGCATTTCTCTAGACTCACCTGAAACTTTTCTAAAGTATATAGGTGGTCTACATAGCTATTTGAGGCACACCATTCTCATGTTTAACCCTACTAGCATAAATGAGGTATCTGTTCAAGCTACACATCTAGAGGCTAGAGGCAAGAATGTGAACCCAGAGATTGGGGGGTCATCAAAAACCATTGTGAGCAAGAAAAAGGAAAAGAGGAAGCAGAATGGAAAGAGAGGAAGGCAAATGTTGTACAGAAAAACAAACCTTCATGCACTCACTACAAGAAGGATGGAAACAATGATGAACATTGCTAGTCTTTGCATCTGGAGCTGAAACCCAAGAATTTCGATGGCAAGAAGAAGAAGACTGTTGTTGCTATAAAAAAAGATTTGGGGTCAGAATCAAGTGATGAAACAACAATCACAGCTACAGGTATAAAAGGTAAAAATTTTGAAGCATCTACTATTAATTCTGCACAAACTATTGATAATGAAGAAAAAGAGAGGGAAAGACATGAGCTTTTTCATATTAGAGTTATTTCCAAGCATCAAAAGATTGATACTTTATTTAATAGTGGCTCACAAGTAAACTTGATTTCTGAAGCAATTGTAAAGAAGTTGGGATTACTAACCACACCTCACAAGAAGCCATATCCATTAGGTTGGGTATGTGATAAAGCAAAGCTACAAGTGACTAGACAATGTAAACTTAGGTTTTCTATTGGGTTAGCATTTGTAGATGAGGTGGAGTTAGATATCGTTCCCTTGGATATATGTGGAATTGTTTTAGGAAGTCCTCACTTGTATGATAGAAAAGCCATTTTCTATAGAGCTGAAAATAAGTATCAACTCACCAAAGATGGAATAGAATATATTCTAAGAGCTCATACACTCAAAAATAATTACACTCTCATAAACTCAGGGCAGATGAAAAGAATTGTAAATTCATGCAAGCAATTTTTACTGATGGTTGTAAAGGAAAAGAACCCTGCTAAAACCAACATATTTTAAGGTTGTGATGCTAAACAAAAAGCTGATTTAGAAAAAGTTGTTTCAGAATATGATATCCTATTTCAAGAACCTAAAGGTCTGCTGCCCAAAAGGGAAATTGTATATGATATTCATTTGCAGCAAGATGCTCCATTGCCTAACATCGGAATGTATAGGTTATCTGCTTTAGAGAATGTAGAGATCAAGAAGCAGGTACATGAGCTACTCAACAAAGGGTTCATAAGACCAAGCACATCACCATGTGGATCTCCGAACGTGTTGGTGAGAAAGAAAGATGGTTCATGGAGGATGTGCATTGATTACAGAGCGTTGAATAAAATAATGATCAAGAATCGTTATCCCCTTCCTTGCATTGATGATCTATTGGATCAATTGAAAGAAGTTGTTTAATTTTCCAAGTTGGACTTGCGTAGTGGCTACCATCAGGCCAGAGTAGCAGAACAAGATGCATGGAAGACTGCTTTCAAAACAAAGCAAGGGCTGTATGAATGGCTAGTGATGCCTTTTGGCTTAACTAATGCTCCTGCCACTTTCATGAGAGTAATGAATGATGTACTCATGCCTTTTATTGATGATTTTGTAATTGTATATTTAGATGACAAACTTGTTTTCAATAAAACATGGGAAGAACATTTAAAGCATGTAAAGCAGACTCTAGATGTTTTGAAAAAAGAAAATCTCTATGTTAAGTTATCAAAATGTGAATTTGGCAAAACATCTTTGAATTATTTGGTTCATATTGTAGGGGGTGGTAAATGAAGATAGATCCCTCTAAGGTTGAAGTCATTATGAACTTGCCTAAACCCAAATCTGCTACAGAAGTTAGAAGCTTCCTAGGAGCAGCACAATATTGGAGAAAGTTCATTGCTAACTTTTCCTTGATGGCAGTTCCCTTGCATGCTTTAACAGGATTGAACAAGGTGTTTCAGTGGGGAGGCAAATAGCAGAAAGCCTTCGACACCTTGAAAGAAAAAATTAGTACAACACCAGTATTAGCATTGCCAGATCTTCAAAGACCATTTGAGATTGAAATAGATGCCAGTGACTATGCCATGGGAGCAGTGTTGATGCAACATGGTAAACCCATATGTTATCATTATGAGACATTTAATTCTACAGTAGTTAATTATCCCACATATGATAAATAATTGTATGCATTGGTACAGAGTGTGAAAAAGTGGAAACATTACTTAATGGGCAAAGAGACAGTTATACACACTGATCATCAACCACTTCAGTACTTGCACTCACAAACTAAATTGCAACAATCAAGACACTATAGGTGGATGGGTTTTCAACACCAGTTTCATCTTGTCATCAGATATAAGAAAGGCATACACAATAAAGTTGCAGATATGTTATCGAGACCAATCATAAATGCATCTACTATACTTAAGCATAATTCAGTATTGCATGAAAGCTACATCGAACAATATGCTCAAGATGTAGATTTTGAAGATGTATATGCAACTTTAAGCCATGGCAAACAAGTAGAAGAATTGGATTATTATGTTAAGGACCAACTCTTGTATCATTTGGGAAAGTTATGCATTCCTCAAACTGAAAGAGTTAACATAATTCGAGAAGCACATACTTCTCTAATATCAGGTCATTTTGGTGTGAGTAAAATAGTTGCACAGCTGCAAAGACTTTGCTATTGGCCAAGACTGCATGAAACAATTTCTAGATATATTAAAGGGTGTACCATGTGTGCTAAAAGCAAGCCCAACAATAGAAAATTAGGCTTGTACACTCCATTTCCAGTCCCTTCTTATCCTTTGGAAAGTGTTTCCATGGACTTTGTTGGGGGATTGCCAAAATCTAGAAAAGGTCATGACTATTTATATGTTATTGTGGACAGGTTCAGCAAAATGTGTATTTTAATACCTTGTAACAAGCAGATTGCAGCTGAACAAACAACAAAGTTGTTCTTTCAACATGTCTGGGTTCATTTTGGGTTACCCACTTCCATTGTATTTGATCGAGACTCCCAATTTGTTGGGAAGTTTTGGTCAAGTCTGTGGGAATTAATGGACACCAGACCGAAGAAGAGCACAACGTTTCATCCACAAACAGATGGCCAATATGTATGATTCCAACATCGACATTTTTTGTTTTCAGGGTGTTTTTTGCACAAAAAAAAATGGTTTTTATTGCTTTTACTGTCATTTTTAAACAAAGTTGAAAATTATCCAAATATATATAATATATATATATATATTTCAGTATCAACACTTCTCTTTTCCGGTTTGTTTTTCATGTTTTTTTGTTAGAGTTCTCATTTTGAGCGTATAGTTCCTATTTCAAAGTTTACATTGTTATGCAATGACATGTCAAAAATGTTTAAGGAGCGGAGCCATCATGGAAAACTCATAGTCTTTACGAAAACCATATGCAATGACATGCCAAAAACATATAAGGAAGTGGGCCACTAAGAAAACTCACGGTTTATGCAAAAACCATATGCAATGGCATGCCAAAAACTTATAAGGGAGCAGAGTCACCGAGAAAACTCATTGTCTATGCGAAAACCATATGTAATGACATGCCAAAAACATATATATGAGCTAGGAATTATTGATAATAAATTAATAATATAATAATTAATATGATATTGTTTTTATTTATTAATATTATAATTAAAATAATATGTTTTGATTTAATAATATAATAGTCTTTTTTCCCTTAGGAAAAAATCGTAATTTTATTCATGTTGATAAAATTACATTTTGTAGATGCTATATAGCATATGCAAATGGCTGAACCTGTAATCAGGCAGCATACAGAAATAAAAGCACAAAATGGCAAAAAAAACAATTCCGGAAATATCAGGAAGACAGGCAGATATGATAGTAAATGATTAGCAGGCCTATGTTCTCCTGCCTTTTTTCTTTTCTACTTTGCACCAGACTCCAGTGTTGGTAGTGTGATCAATTACAGCCAGTTGTTTTTCCACTGTGTACGCCGGTTGTTCTTTTTCTGTGTCCGATCCTTCTGGGCTGTGTGCTCTTTTGACTCCGCTTAATTCCAATTGTAAGTCTTGCTGCAGTACCAAGTTATGTGTCTCCAAGTTGGGTTTCTTAGTGCCTTCATTAGGTTCTTCCCCCTGTCTCATTTGTACATCTGTGGGTTCTGTGTTCAGTGCCTCCTCCTCCAGTGGTTCCGTATTCTGCCAACCTTTTGGTTTTTTCTGTTGTTTCTTGTTCCCTTTTGGCTCCTTGCTAGTCAATGGACATGCATTTTGCAGGTGCCCTGTCTGCATGCATCTACGACATCTGAAAGCCGTGTTCTCGTAGTCAAGATTTTGCGTCCACAGTGAATTATTAAAATTCAGTGTGATGTGATCTGGAAGTCCTTGACTTAGATCCACCTCTACACATATTCTAGCATATGTGAATAGTCCGCGCATCGCTCTGTCTTCATCTGTTTTGAGATGTTTTCCTAAAGCGTTCCCAATGGCTGTTAGAGCTTTTCTGTGCCAAAAGTGCAGTGGGAGGTTATGCAGCCTTACCCAAACATGTATAGTCGAAACAACCATTGTATTGGCGTCAAAATCCGGGAACCAGGGAGTGATAAAGAGGCCATCATTGCCCCAAAACCAAGGCCCCTGATTTATGATGTTGTCTCGTTCCAGTTCTGTGTTAAATCTGACTATGAAGAAACCCTTTGGGCAAAGGTATATTTCACATTTGGTTGACCATGATGTGGATACCCATTGATGCAATACATCCGCTTTGGGCCAATAACCATTAAATCTGCAAATAACTGCGTTATGTAATAAATCTGAGTATAGATCTGTTACCTCCGGCATTGTGACAGTAAGTGAAGGTGATTCTTGCTTCTGTTCCACTATGTATGGACCTGGAGGCTCTGTTACAGGTGTCGTTCCGTGATTCATTGGTTCCTTTCCTTTAACTGCATCACGGAAGGATCCTATGGTCTTTGAGCTAGTTCCCTTACAGCCTCCTCATAGTCTCAGATTGAGTGTAATGGTTGAATCATTTGCAACTCCATAATGCTGGAGTGTGTGGTGATCCTGCATACATTGTCCGGCAAATAAGAGGTTTTGGTGTATTGCCGGAGTTCCCAATATGTTCTGGATTACCTTTTTTAACCCTAAGACATCCATCCCTTTCTTGATCTGTACACAGTGGTGTCTACCTTCAACAGATCTGACAAATATTTGATTCAGATCTGACGAATCGACCTTGTATTGACCCCGATCTGTATGATTGTTCTTCCGATCTAGCAGATCCGTAGTGATTCTAGAGTTACGGGCCTTCATACCTTCTATCTGCAGAGATCTAGCGATCTCTACCTCCGCGCATCCATATCCTACGTCACCATCCATCGAAGATTTGTGACCAAAGTAACCCTGGAACCTGTCTAAAAAAACCTCATTCATGATGCTTACCCTGCAGATCGTGATACACTTGGTAAAATCATTGATATCGGGATGAATGGAGGCGTATACCCAGCTCTTATCATCGCTGGTCCATACACAGGCCTCGCCGCCGCTGAGCACGCTGGGATTAAACCAATACCACGGCACCCAATCCCTCTCATCAATCTGCAGCCGCCTTTCCAGATCTGTTGTTTGCTTCCTGAAATCTTCGGTCGTCCAAGTGAAAACGAGCCTCAGGCGTGCATCCATTGTTGTGGCGACTCGGAGCAGGCCATTCTTGCCCAGGTAGCGAAGGCCGAAGGCGTCCATTCGAAACCCTAGTTCCTGCAGAGATCTCGCTTCAACGTTTCGTTCCTTTAGTATCACCCCTAATAATATAATAGTTATAATAACATGTTTTTTATTTAATAATATAATTTATAACGTAATTGTTAATTTCAAAAAAAAAAATATTAAAAATATAAAATCAATAACTATGTGACAAAAAATAGTGATCAATTTTATTAATTAATATAAATTTACCATAATGGTTACATTTAAAAAAAACTCATGTCATTTGAATTAGTAGAGGTAGACTCTAGTTGATAATTTTATCAATTGTTATAGGATGTCTTAAATCACTATCATTAATACACATTTAACCCATCTTTTGGTGAGTAGAAGAGCATCTTCAAACAAATAATGTCAATTCATGGCATTCAATACTCAATAGAAGGTGTTAGTTAGCCATAAGCATCCATCACTCATAATATGATAATCTTCATGTATTGTCTTGTGATTTGATTTATCAACCTATACAATGGCTTGCAAAGATCAACATAGTAGCTCTCAAACATATCTTGCAGTTAAGCCCTACAATGCATTTGCGAGTCATACTAAAACTCCTTGAAATTCCCCAATATAAGCACTTCCCATCCAATCACAAGGTTGGTTACCCATGCAGCGTACAATAGATGATGATAGGGCGTACTATTAAGTCACTATGTGATGTGAAGGTCACCGATTCGAAACTCCATGGGAAAAAATCCAATCATGTTAAGAGTTGGTGTGGCACAAGTCGGGTGTGACGTATGGGTGATTTTGACGGCTTAGATGCCCCTAGGTCTCAGTTTCTCAAGCCACGGGTCAAGCCTGATCTAATATCTAGAGAACTTAGACCACTTGACAAAAAATAAATAAATAAATAAATAAATTTTGTTAGTGGACAATCTATGAAGCTTCAAGCACTTGCTTATGGAATTTCCCTTTGGTTTCCTGTGAACGTCATAGATACACTCTACTATCTATGATGTATAGGAAAGAATTATATGAAAAATCCACTGTAATTTACAAAGATTACAATTGCTCAGTAATAATATTCATTGAGCAGACTGGATCGCTTGATGACTGCAACATACACAGAAGAGATCTATCATTTTCAAATTCAGTAAGGAGCTTAATACAACTTATAAGCAATACAAACTTGGAGAGTTTGAATCATCGTGAAGCTGAGAATACTAGAAGAAAGATCGAAGACTTGTGCTCAAATTCAAAGGTCTTGTAACACATTTCAAAGATCTAAAATTCATAAGGTTTTATGCAATTCTATGAAGGTGATCAAGTTACTAGTTAAACTCATCTTTTGTGGACTAGAGGTAGTCTTAATAAGCAGCAAGGAAACTACTTTTAACAAGGACCAGGACCAAACTGTATAGAGGCAGTGTAGTTTCAATTGGAAGGTGTGATCCAAGTCTCAATCACCCTAAAGGACAACGATTATCTTCAAAAAAAGTGAGATTTATACAAGTCCTGCCAAATAGAAACCTCTCACTCCATCGAGTTGTGACACTTTGAAGGAAGATCAATTTCACATCCTTTTGGGACTATTGAAATCCCTTAAGGGACAAACTTGCAATATAATGCTACAGATATCTCAAGGGACTAGACCTATTATTAAAGGAAAAAAAAGGAAATTATATGCAAGTGTTAAGAAACTACAGAACTCTAACTTGAACTCAAGAAGAGGATCAGTCTATCACCTTGAGTAGAGCTTCTTGACTTAGCACCTTGGAAGCTTCTATTGCAAACGATATTATAGAAATTATCAAGCTTGTGAAATAAGATATCATTATCATCAGAAAGGAAATAACAATCCACCATAAGGCATGTTTCAAAAGTATATTATGGATATATTGAAGAGACAAGTGTATAGATATAGTTCTATGTGTCAGTTAAAAGAAGACACCTAAGAGAGGATCTAGGACTTGAACAAAAGACCTTATAGGCATGTTCTATAATGATATATTAACCCCAAGCTAGCGGCCCTAGCTTGAGGAACCTTGCTACTGGATATTTTGATTGGACTTGAGGAGACCGACAAAGCTCGTAGGTCATAGCTCGAAGCCTTACCTTAGAGCTTTTCCTATCAACCTAGGACTTCCATCAGATCATGATTGACTAGCCTCATGACTTTCCATATGAGAAGGGAGGATAAATAGTGTCAATAAGCTCGTAACTGGTAAATAGTAATAAATAATTTCATCTCCTTGACATTTTTATATGTTATAATTTTGATGTTTGATTATCGAATTATTTTTTTGAGTTGTATTTGAGTCTCAAAACCCTCCCATATTGCCAATGCATGTATCTACCATAACCATGTCAAATTTCAATGCATACAAGCACAAACTTAAAAATATTCAATGTTGGCCCCATTCTTAAGTCATGGGAAGTCCTGGGTCAAGATTACTTCTTTTGTGTGGGCGTCGCATGCCAAATCGGGTTGACCCATCAAACCATAGCACGAGCACCCTAGTGTGCCCAGCATGCGATGCCCCGAAGTGCGGCAGGGGCCTCGCCTTCATGTGGGTGCGCCAAGGTGTGGGAATTCACCTTGCTCTGAAAATCAATGAACATAATTCATTAGCTCATCAATGAAAACAAAATATTATCATTTTTTATTTCCATGTTGCATGATCAATTTTTAATTATAAACTGACTTTTAACACCTAAACATTAATTTACTTAATTTTCTAAAAATCATTATGAGACCCCCTTGTGGGAACTCTATTCATGGGTAGTCATGGCCTGACATTACTTCTTTTATGTCAGGGCCCCTTGCCAAGTTAGGTCAACCAACCAACTCATCGCACAGTCACCCTTGTCGAGTGTGTGCTCGGGCGTGCTTAGCACGAGACACCACCATGGGCGTCACGTGCCCTGACGTGCCCAGCATGCAACGCACCCATGGGCGTCGGGCACCCTGGAGTGCCCAGCACGCAACACCCCCATGGGAACTCAAGCGCCCCGCCTTTGTTCGCTCATAAATGACAACAAAATATTATAATTTGTTAGAACCATGTTGTATAATCAATCAATTGTAAACCGACTTTTAACACCCAAGCATTACTTTAGTGAATTTTCTAAAAATCATCATGAGACCCCTTGGTGGGAACTATGTTCATGGGTAGTCATTGCCCGACCTTACTTATTTTATGTGGGTGCCCCTCACCATGTCAGGTTAACCCATCAACTCGTCGCACAGGCACCCTAGCCTACCCAACATGTGACGCCCCCATGGGCAAGCAGCCCAGGTTCATTCCGGCGCACCCAAGGCGCGAGCGTTTGCCCTGTTATGCAAATCAGTCAACACAAATCATTAGCTCATCAATGAAAACAAAATATTATGATTTGTTATTTCCATGTTGCATGATCAATATTCAATTATAAATTGTCTTTTAACACCTAAACATTAATTTACCTAATTATTAAAAATCATTATGAGACCCCCTTGTGGGAACTCTATTCATGGGAAATCATAGGTTGTCATTACTTCTTTTGTGTGGGCGCCCCTTGCCAAGTCAGGTCAACCGACCAACTCATCGCACAAGCACCCTTGTCAGGCGATCACCCTAGCATGCTCAGCACATGACACCCCCATGGTCGTCGGGTGCCTTGGCGTGCCTAACACATGATTCCCCCATGGGCTCCCAGGAGCCCCGCCTTCATTCACTCATCAATGACAACAAAATATTAAAATTTTTTAGTAACATGTTGCATAATTAATCAATTATAAACCAACTTTTAACACCCAAACATTACTTTAGTGAATTTTCTAAAAATCATTATGAGACCCCTTGGTGGGAACTCTATTCATGGGCAATCATGGTGTTATAGGCCGTTTTGTCACATTTGGTCAATATTCCTACAAACTGGATCAATCAACATCTATGAACACCTTGTCATCATCCCTACACAAAGCCTTAAGCATGACTCTCTCAAATCCATAAGTTTCTAACCTTGATTGCTTCATTCTAGTGCTTTTAAGGCCTAGTGCACCTTGTCCCTTTAAGGACCTGCTTTGAGTGGCAGGTTGCTCAATTCTACACCAACTCTGATCAGAGCAGGTTCACCCTTGCTAGGGGTGTGCTAATTCTAGAAATTCAGGAAAAATAAAAATTATCCCAAAGCTTCCTCTTCCAGAAGCTTCCAGGAGTTGTTACAACCATTTACCTTGGATAAAAACTTTGAATCCTATCTTCCCTACCTTGGAAATTTAACCTCTTATCCCTTGAGATCATCCTCCCATCAAGAGTGGATCTTAAGCCTAAATTGGTAAATGGATAATAATTCCTAAACTACCATCCTCTCCTATATAATTACTACCATCCACAAGCTAGGGGTTGGCTTTTGGAGACTAATCATACCCTTATGTTGCCGCTTTGATCATAAGAGAGTTATCATTCCCATGCATTAGGGTGGCTTTGAGGTGTACATTATCGCAAGGAAGGACAAGTAAACTTGGGAGGATCTCTACAATATCAACTTCATTTTGGTTGTAAACTCTCTCTCTCTCTTTCATATTAATACAAAGAGTACATCGTTTTCCTACATGTGTAATGTTATGCTTATGTACATGTGTTTCAATGTTATGTTGATCCATTGAATAGAATGATTGGATAATTCTATAGATCTTTGGCTTGTGTTGATTGTTTGTGTAGGTTCTAATTATAGTGATCGAAGCTACAGTTGGAGTTGACAAGCCAAGAGGAGAGAAGATCTTGGGATAGATCACAAGTAATCATCTTTCCATTATCCAATCATTTTAAGGAAAACTTTATAGTGTTTGATTTATGTTTTTCTAGGACAAGACACTAGGTCTAGGGAAGATACTTCTATCCACAGTCGTAGATTCCACATAACAAATTGGCTACTCCACTGGGGACTCGATTCTTTCCCTTAGTAATTTCCTTCACTTTTCCCTTGTTACACCTCTTGAACAGACCTCCAGTGTCACACTCAGGTTGAATTGACTCTAGGAATACCCTTCATTGAGCTGTATTTGATATTTTGTGTCGAAAAATCCATTTTTCCTTATCAGTGCACCCCCCGGTCTGTTGACAGAGCATTGCAGAGTGCCCTAGCCTTCTTTGTACCTATATTGCAAAGCATTGGTAGCCTCCTTGCACCTGCGCTAACCCCAGTTTCATGCAAAAAAATTCCTTTTGGTGCTTTTTTCTCTTTGATTGACTTAATTCCAATTGGTCCTCCTTGTGTCCCCGAGTGTGTTTAGCCCTCTCATTAGCTTTCATCTTGTTTACATTTGGTTTTGTGTGCCTTTGATAAGAATTTGATTAGGTTTTACTTTCTTCTTGTCATTAGGTCATTAGAAAATTTACTGCTTGATCATTGCATTGCTCGAAGGAATTGGTGTTTCAGTCATCGTTTTGAAAAGTGTTTTTTATCAGTGATTAGGCGAATATCTTAGATTTCATCTAAAAATTAAGTGGAATTGAAAAGAAAAATCTTATGCATTATGCATTGCATCTAGGGTTTTGTGAGTGAAAATTGTAGTTAGAAATAGTTGCGTTAGGGGAATTTCTTAACAACCTTATTTGTTGCATATTGTATGTTGCATATTCTTTGTTCTCTTCCCTCCCATATATAGATTTTCATTGAATTGAAAAGTTTCATTTTATCATGCTAGTTTGTATTTTAGGATATTTAGGTGAAATTCGTGGTGAGCCTTGAAAACAAAAACTTAAATCAAGATAAACTTTAAAATTTACTGAATCAAGCTAACGATAATTTGTGAGATTAACACAAACATCTAGAGGTCGAGGCTAGAGACATGTTCTGGTGTTTATAAACATAGGATTTGTCGTTTTTTCCAACGTTGTATTCCGGGGGTGATATCTCGTTCCACGTACATAAGCGTATCAGACTGTTCTCGATGTAACTCCGAGTATATTGGATGGCGCTCCATGGATGAAAGTATATGGGAACACTCTCATCATACGGTTACACATTAGACATCACTAACAGGGACTGCACTCCCACGTAATGTTGAGTATATTTTGGAAGTATACCATAGGATGTTATCCTCACCATAGGTAACTGAGTCAGCTGCCTTGTACACTGTGATACATCGAACACAACATTCTGGGAGAGTTTATGGTCATACATAAATCCTTGGTTCTCCAAGGTTGTATATTGTAGTTCATAGTCGCTTGGTAAACCTATATGCCTAGTTTACCCTCTTTCATTTATTTTTGTGTTAATCGTTAAAATTTATTAATCCATCATGGAAGAATAAGACCCTTTATCCCGTCGTTCGCGTAGAATGAAAAATAAGTCTCCTCTTCCACCAGAGGAAACTCCTAGTCATTGTCAGAAGCATAAGAAAATGCAAACTAATGAATCCAATGATTTAGGGGCTATTACTTTTGGTCCTCCATCTGAGATAGATCCACCAAAACCATCTTTTCCTATGAGCACGGAGCCCGAGATTATTGAATCATCTTTACCATAATCATATTTACCTAAGGTTACTGAACCTGAATTTCCCAAGTCAGAGACAACTCAACCCAAGGTTATAAAACCTTAGATACATCAACCATCTACACCTATCACTTTAGGACCTTCTCATTCTCTTCCATTGTCTCAGACACAACCCCAGAGTATATATCTTGGATCGAAGGTGAACTCCTTCCACCTAGTCTTGTGAGTATCAAAGAGATTCCATGGGAAGAGCCTCAACCCTCCTCTCCCATTCGAGCAAGAACTCATTTTTATCAGACCCATCCTTTTTCTTCTCCTCATACTCCATTTCAGCCTCCTTTATCTGACTTTTTTCCTTTCAACTCACCTCTGAGTTTCTCTTAGCAATCGTCTTTGGGATTAACCATTATTGGGTCTGCTTTGGTTTACCAGCCTGTATATGCTACCATGGCTAAGACAACCCAAGTTACAACCTCATCCATGTTTGTAACCACACAAGAGGCACATTTGTATGGTAGCCCGTCCGTCCCACCTAGCTACCAATCCTTGTTTGGTACCTTCTCTATTGCAACATCCAGTCCATGGACCTCTCCCGTGACATCTACATCTGGAATTCAGTCTGGAACTTTGTTAATGGGCACTACACAGTATGCTCCTCTTCCTCCATATACATCTTTAGTCCAGCAGCAGACTGGCCCTTAAGTTAGTGGACATGGTTATTTATAACATCCCAATCCATCTCCTATTGGGAACCCTCCTCTTGGGGGGAAAATGCCTCTATATTATTGTCCTCTTTCGGCTGGGGTGAAACCTATTATAGGTTCATTTCCCTCTCCTTAAATTAGTGCTCAGCCTCAAATGAGTCCTCTCTATTTAGGAATGGTTGCTAATGTTTGGAAACCTACTTTTCCTATCCAACTTGGTTCAATTGTGGCTTCATTTTTAGCTTCTCAACATGTTCCATCTACCCCTAAATTTTTTGTTCAACAAACCATGTCTCAACCTGTTCAAACTCAAATGAATGTGAGTCAACCTTTATAAGATATACCTTCAACTCAACCCATTTTGTCAATATTTGGTGCATATCAACCGATGTATACCTAACCTCTTTAAGGTAACTTACAATGACAACAATTTGGGCAGGCCATTCCTCAAGCTCATATGGGTCAGAGTGTTTATGGTTTGGCACGAGCACAACCACAACCAAATCCACCTTATGTTAGGATTATGCAAAATCCCACAGGGCAACTATATCCACCATATTAAGGTATCTCTTAGATGCTTGTGGTCAACAAGTCCAAACTCAGTCATTCCAACCTTTGCAAGGCCATCCTGGAGTTAGACAGTAGGGTTATATGTATATTGGCTATCAAAACCCTCCCTATCCCAAGACACAGATCCCTATTTCTTAGGGTGTCCCTTCTTATCCAAGATACCCTCCACCGAACCTTAACAAGGAGTTGCCATTTGCAACGACTCTTGAATTTCCGGATTTGACCAAGCTCACCAACAATCTCATTGCCCATTCCCCTTGGTGGCCAATTATTCCTACCAAGTTGCCTTCTGATATTCCTAAATTCAATGGAAATCTTGGAGAAGACCCATCCATGCACATAATGACTTATCATTTTTGGTTTTCTTCGACCTCCCTCAATAATCATTCTGTTCGTTTGTGTTTTTTCCAGCGTACACTCATTAGTATGTGTTAAAATTGGCAACTAGGGCCAAACTCCATGTGGGTCATCTTATTCATGGCTAATAATATTTTTATTAGATTCATATCGTCGAGAGGTGTAGGATTGATCTAAATATCATCCGATTCCGATAAGTATTTATGGAGATATGAATTTATTTTGATTATGGAATAATCATCAAGCCAACCAGCAACTCATATAGGCTCAGAAGCCCAACAGTCGCATCTATTCAATCATCAATAGTTGTGTATAAATACAGGAGGTTTCTTCCTCATTTGGACTCACTCATATCATCACATCTCTCTCTCTCTCTCTCTCTCTCTCTCTCTCTCTCTCTCTCTTGCGCAGAAAAGAGGCTCTTCTCCTACTGCGTAGAAAGAGACTCTCCTCTCACACATGTGGAAGGAAGGATGCAAATTTAGGGTTGTAACTGTAGAACCAAAGTTTGACCAACGTTGACCATTAGTCTGCCTCTCATAACTACATTGTAGATGAATCTGGATCTCCTCTGAAGGCCGCATTTTTTGGTGAAGGAATCAAGTCGATTCGACGGTCAGTTTGCAAGATATTGTCTACCCTAGTTTGGCTGATCTAGGGTTTGCTGCTACTCATGTAAATCAGATTTATCTACTATTTCTCTTTGCTAAATTATTGAAGATAAAGGAAGATTTGATCAAAGGGTTTCCCCACCTTAGGGATTGTCCCTGGCTGGTTGCCACATCTTGAGTCTCTTGTCTTGGCTTGTTTTCTGTCGATCGTTTAATGTTCTATCTGCACTTTACTTTATGTACATGTGATTGTTAATCTATGGATAATAATAAGAAAGATAAGTAAACTGCTATAAGCATAGAACATACCATAAATTAAAATGGTATCAGAGATGAGGTGAAGACAAAGCCCGAGCAAGAGCAAGAGAATTCACCAAAGAGAAGATTGGCAAGGCTATCCTAAAAGAACACTGTGGAAAATCTAAATTCTGCTCAGAAACCACACCACAGTAATCTACAATCCAAAACTATGGGGTCCTCAACACTCTTCCCTGCTGAAGACAAGCTCCGTGAGAAAGTTGACTATCACGGATGGAAGATGTCTCTTGATCTAACCTTAGAATATGAAGGAGTGTTGGACCATGCAAGAGGCAATATTATTGAGCCTCCATCAAATGCACCCGTTGCTGCCAGGAACAAATCGAAAACTGGCGAAGTCAAAACAAAGAAGATCATTCGGGACTCTATCGACAAGCGCTTGGTGGCCTACATCTCCGACGTGAACACCTCCAAGGAAATCTATGATAGACTGGTGAGTTTATTTAAAGTTAATGATGCAAATCAAGTCTTGTTTCTTAGAAATAAGCTGAAGGAAATTAAGAAGGGCAAAGATGAGAGTATGCAAGCATACTTCTTAAGAATCATCAAGATCAGGAACGATCTCCTATCTATTGGGGAGACTATTACTGATAGGGAAACGACACTCATGACTCTAGGAGGATTACCATCTGAATGGTATGTGTTCAGGACTACTCTTCTGAACAATAATGTAATTCCTGGTTTCGAGGAATTAATGGCAAGATGCATCCAAGAAGAAACAAGGGTAGAAGAGCAAGAAATGTCCATGTGCAAAGGTCCTCCTACTGCCTTTTCTTATCATGCTAAGAAAAGAAATAAATTCAAGACTAAATCAAAAAGAGAGGCTAGACCTAAGGGTGGAATAAAAGGACGATGTTACATTTGCGATAAAGCAGGTCACTATGCAAGGGAGTGCCCTAATGAAAGGGACTCACACTGGGATGATGATCAAAATCCCTCTCATGGCAATCAAAGGAATGGAAAATCTAATAGCAGAGGTAAAAGGAGTGCTAGAAATCAAGGAAGAGGACAACCATTCAAGAAGGCTAGAAATTCCAGGTATGAATCTAACATTGTTGACAATAAGTAGGATGAATATTATCTACCAGCTGCTCTATCTACCTCTGCTCCTTCGGACTCAATGGGAATTTGGCTCATTGATATTGGTGCCTCAAGGCACTTCACTAGTTATAAAGAAGTTCTCCATAATCTGATAGAGAAAGAAACTAACCTGGAAATTGTCCTTGGAGATAATATGAAATATCCTGTGAAAGGTGTAGGCAATGTCTCTCTTAAATTGAATCAAGGTGATACTATCCACTTATAGGATATATTATATGTACCTAACCTCAAAAAGAACCTGGTGTCCATCTCAGCAATGGAAGACAAAGGCTACAAGGTGACCTTCAGTGATAGCAAGGTACGTAAATGGAAAAATAATGTTAAAGATGCCTTCACTCTTGGGTTTCAAGTTGATTCATTATATCAGGTCAGTGGAAGTCCGCTAGGTGTCATGTCTTGTGACACATCTCTTCAGTCTGAACTTTGGCATCGAAGGTTTGCCCACCTTCATTATAAAGCTCTACCCGATGTAAGACAAATGGTGATAGAGCTGCCCGAATTCTGAGTAGAGAAAGAAGGAGTATGTCTAGGATGTGCCGAAGGAAAGCTCAAAAGGGGACCATTCCCCTCAAGCCAAAGCAAGACCTCCGATATATTACAGTTGGTTCACTCAGACATATCATGTATGATGCCTATGAACTCCTTTGGAGGATATTCATATTACCTTACTTTTACACTAGAAAGACTTGGTTATACTTCTTGAAAAATAAGCATGAAGTGTTCTCTTGGTTTCGACACTTCAAAGCCTTGATCGAGAATCAAACCGACTATAAGATCAAGATCTTAAGGACTGACAATGGGACTGAATATAAATCTCATGAGTTTCATGACTTTTGTAAAGAGGTTGGCATTAACAGGGAGATTACTACACCATATAATCCTGAAAAAAAATGGTGTGGCGGAAAGGAAGAACCATACGATTATGGAAGTTTTATGTGCCATGCTCCATGATCAAAGACTTTCGAAGTTTCTATGGGCCGAAGCTACAAACACCGTCGTATATGTACAAAACTGATGCCCTCACCAAGCATTGGGTTCTAAGACTCCTGAAGAAATGTTCACTGGTAAGAAACCTGACGTATCTCATTTTAGAATTTTTGGAAGCCTTGTATATTTTCATGTACCGAAAGAGAGAAGGAATAAATTGGGTGCATCTAGAAAGAAAGGAATCTTCGTGGGCTATGCTGAAAATACTAAGGGATATAGAATCTATGTAGCCAATCAAAGGGAAGTCGTGATTAGTCATGATGTCACCTTTGACGAAGATATGGCTCTCAGCAAGGTGGACAATCTTCTGACAAGGTGGAAGAACCCATGGATCCTATTGATCCACCTGAGCCTTCCTTTTCTAGGAAGAGGCCCTCTTGGCTTAGGGGGCTACTCGATGATGCTAAAGGACACACTGTACCCCGAGGAACCTTTCGTGAAAGTAAGAAACCCAACAAGTATCAAGGATACCTGACCATCATGAGCACGATCATACAAAATGAGCCTTCATCATTCTCAGATGTCGTCAAGCATCAGGTATGTAAGGATGCTATGACCGAAGAATATGAGTCTATTATGAAGAATGATGTTTGGGAAGTAGTTCCCAGACCCCAGGACAAGACAATTGTCACTTCTAAATGGATTTACAAGATAAAGCATGCAGTAGATGGAAGTACGGAAAAATATAAGGCTCTTTTGTCACTCGTGGTTCTCCCAGAGGAAGTATAAACTTGACATATATTTGCACATGTGCCCAATATACCACCATCCGCTCGACATAGCATGCGGGTTTCACAGGATGGAACCTACATCAAATGGATGTCAGACCGCATTCTTGCATGGTTCGATCAAAGAAGAGGTCTACGTGGAGCAACCCGAAGGATTTGAGATTTATGATCGAAAATCTCATGTATGCAGGTTGAAGAAGGCTCTCTATGGGCTAAAGCAAGCATCCTGAGCATGGTATGAGACGATCGATAGCTACTTGATGAAGCTGGGATTCACTCGGAGTGAAGCCAATCCTAACCTCTACTTTAAGGTTGAAGATGACAAACCTCTCATACTAGTGTTGTATGTGGATGACCTCTTTCTAACAGGTGCATACCCTCTCATTCACAAATGTAAGAGGGAGTTGGCTTCTGAATTTGAAATGAAGGACCTAGGACTAATGCACTATTTCCTAGGACTTGAAGTGTGGCAGAAGCCATGGGAAATTTTCCTATCTCAAGGAAAATATGTGGTGAAGATATTGGAAATATTCGGTATGGTTGACTGCAAGCCTGTTACTACCCCGATGGAGCTTGACTTTAAGAAGCTAAGCGGTAGCGCTATTGGTCCTGTTTTACGAAATGCCACCAAGTATCGTCAACTCGTCAAAACATTAATGTTCTTAGTGAACTCCCGTCTAGATATATGCTTCGTAGTCAACACGTTGAGTCAACATATGGTTGAACCTCACCACATACATTGGATTGGTGCCAAGGATCTATTGAGATATCTTCGTGGCTCACTTAATTATGGGTTAACATACACTGTCGGAGATGTGAGACTACTTGGATACACTGATGCTAATTAGGCAGGCAATGTGGAGGACTGTAAGAACACTTCTGGGTGTTGTTTCTCCTTGGGATCTGCTTCGATATCCTCGATGAGCAAGAAGCAGAAGTCAGTGGCTTTGAGCACCGCCGAAGCAGAGTATATTGCTGCTAGCATGGCCTCCTGTGAGGTAGTGTGGTTGTGAAAAGCTCTTCAGTGAGCTGTTTGGATTTACATTGGATATACCGTGATCCTATGTGACAACTAGAGTGGGATTCATTTGTCAGAGAATCCTCTATTTCATGATGACTCCAAGCATATCGATATTAGGTACCAGTATATTCGAGATATGGTGCAGTGAGGAGCTATAAGGCTCCAACATATCGGTACAGATGAACAGGTCTTCGATGTTAGAAAATTATATATTACAGAGCAATGGAACACATAAAATATCATAGAAATATAAACATAGAAAACGCATAAAACAAGAGAGACACAAATATACGTGGTTCACCCAATTTGGGCTACGTCCATGGAGAAACAACCAGTCCTTCCTTTTATATTATTCAGCAAACTGAAGAGATACAACCTGCAACAAATCCGCTATAACACCCTCTTCACTCTCAATCTCCTCTCTTCCTCACTCAGAATACAGATATAATATAGACGCAATACAATTCCCTCATATATAGTGAGGGGTTGCCTTCTAGGGCAAAAAAAACTAAATTAAACATAACTTCTACCGTCAGACAATCTGCCTAATGAATGGCCCAGATTGACTACAACTTACTAGACTTTTACAAGGCAATTTTACATCTATTCTTAGCTTCGGGGGTGCTACCCCCGATACCCCCCCGCCAAGGGGGGGCTTCCCAAAGGTCGCAGCTGCGCCCCCCCCCCCCCCCCCCCCGAGACCCCCCCTGTAGCGAATATTTTATGGCGGCATTTCGAACTGGGGTCCAATGAGGCGATACCTTTGAATACAGAAGATAAGCAAGCTCCACACCCAACAATCTCCCACTTGTAGACTAATTATAGCAACTCCACTATTGCTTTATTTGCAAGACAATGACTCCACTTTGGACCTGCCTGTTTCTCATCTTCTTCATCATACTTGAAGACCAATTGAAACTGAGCAAATTCTTAGTTTCTCCCTAGTTACAACTTTTGTTAACATATCTGCAGGATTCTCGCTAGTGTGTATCTTTTCCAGCTTCAACTGTCCATCTTCCAATGCTGACCATATGAAATGGTACTTGACCTATATATGTTTAGTCTTGGAATGAAATGCAGAGTTCTTTGCAAGATGTATGGCACTCTAGCTGTCACTGTATAACCTGCCCAACTCCAGATTTTTACCCAATTCATCCAGAAACCTTTCTAACCAAATCATTTCTTTACTAGCCTCTATAGCAGCAACATATTTTGCTTATGTTGTTGAAAGTGAAACAACACTTTGGATTTTTGAAACCCAACTGGCAGTTGTTCCACCTACAGTAAATACATATCCTGTAGTGCTCCTCCTGTTATCTTTATCACCTGCCATATCTGCATCAATATATCCCTGTAGAGCAATGTTTGAACCACCAAAGCATAATGCTTGATTTGTGGTACCTCTCAAATACCTGAGAATCCACTTCGCCGCCATCCAATGTTCTTTTCCTAGATTGTTCATGTACCTGCTTACAACTCCCATTGCATGTGCAATATCAGGCCTTGTGCAAACCATTGCATACATTAAGCTTCCAACT